>BQNB010072329.1:20336-32471 GCA_026074375.1 Tanacetum coccineum
AGACGCTTCTAAAACTACAGTTTCACCAATATATGCTGATGTGTCGTTGAGTGTAGGTATTTTATTTATCAAGTTTTACATGTATATTTTGACGACTATACCTAAAAACAACACTAACAGGTAGTGTACCCGATCATATATAGCTTCGTTGGTAAGTAGTATGTCAATCACTAAGAGCGAGTTAGTTCTATCAGTATTTTAGTTATCTATTCTATGTTAGTTTTAATTATCTAAGTTAGTTCTAAGTTAAACCTAATTCTAACAGATAAGGGGAGTTTTCCAGTCTGAGAGACTGGCATAAATTTGTTGGTGACTTAAATCTACTTTCGCTACCAAAACACACGCAAGACAATAATCACAAGATAAAAGAACGGTCACGCCAATTTTAAGGAAACTCTATTAAACATAATTAATCAAATAGATAGTTGGTTTGTTTATTTAATGCAATGAATGACTTATTTTGAGGCTTATATCTTTCCTAGATTTAGGCGGTACTTCTTCTTAAAATCTAGACACGTCAAATTTTGTCACAATTAAACATATCCTGATGAGGTGTCATTTTATACACTATTTCAGGGTCATTTAACCCCTTAAATCATGTAAATATGCCCAGATTACGTGCTTAATCGTTTGTTTTTAGGTTTTTAGCACTTGGATAGCATTTGGAGGAAATACACATGACATGAGCTCATTTGAAGAAGAAATGAACAAGACTACGGACCTACACCAAATCTCTTGAAGAATCGTGCTCACAGAGTGTGGAGATGGCGTCGCAAGCATAAAGCGATGCCATCGTGATCTATCTAGTAACGAGTCTATCTAGTGACGACGTCAGAAAATTGACGACGGCGTCAGGACGTAACCGACTTAAATCAGACCTAGAAGATTCTATCATGTGACGGCGTCACGACTACAACTGGACGCTGTCACAACGATTTCTCTATATATACAAAACCGAATTTAGGGTTTTAAGTGTGTAACTTTGTATAACTTTTGGGAGTTGAAACCTACGTATTTTGTCAGCTTTTAGGCCGTCTTTAAGGCTTAAAAACCCTATTGTAACTGACCTTAATCCATGTTTTAATCAAGTAAGGTTATTTATCTATAATCATTCAATATGTCTATGTGTTGTTTGATTGATCTATGTTCTTGCTTTCTTTATAACATGTTAGGCTAAACCCCCCTTGTAATTACTTATGATTGCATGAAAGTTGGATTATAGATCCTTTTACTATTGCTTCTTGTAATGAATGTGCGCGTTAGGCTTTAGAAAACTAGCCATAAGATATTAAATTGGCATAGACGTCTAGGGAAACGCGAGAAGTGTAGAAAGGATACCATCTGGTAACAGTCTTCATACTACCTTACTCCTAATATGGTTGATCCCTCTTAAGATATTTCAATTGCATTTAATATATTCTTAGGGGCCTTGTAATAGTCTTCATACTACCTTACTTGTGCGTTGCCTTAACGGAATATTAAATAGACGGCGAGTTCGTGTAATTCGTTCATGACTTAGGAAATACTTACACAGATCATCACGAGTGTGACAAGGCAACATGATTAGGAGAAGCAATCTAATGAGTAATGCATGATTAAGTAAATACACTATCTTATCATAAAGTTATCACCAGTAGTATAGATTATAATTAGTTTATTAATTAGTTAATCAACCAACCTCTCAAACCCATGATTTTACTTGCTTTCTATAAAATATAAAAATACAAAAATAATCTCCTTTCAATCCTGTAGATCTCGGTTAAGCTTTGTTCGAGCCTTCCCAACCTATTCCCTTAGAGAACGATAACAACCCTTGAGTCTTGCCTATACTACGCTACAACAATTAGGTACACTGCCTAGGGAGTTGTAAAACTTTGTGTAGAAGTCTTGACGACAATCGAACAAATCAAGTTTTTGGCGCCGCTGCCGGGGAATAGTTAGGTTTCGAACTTAGTTTAGCTTAGTTTTACTCGCTTGATTCCTATCAAGTGAGAATTTTATTTTCAGTATATTAGCTTTCTTGTAGTCTATCTTTTCTTTGTGCCTTTTGTTTGTAACTCTTTCGTTCATCATCATGATGTATGAAATACCACCTACCTCACCCTTTCAAAACCCACCACAAAACACAACCTTCCCATTCCAAAGATATACCTTGATGTTCCAACAACATCAAGATGAATCTATCTACAATGCGTGGACTTGTTTCATAAACTTAATCCAAATAGTCCCTTATCATGGCCTCAATTTATTGTCCCTTACCTAATTATTTTATGATCATGTTGACGACTATAGCCGAATGGACCTTGACTTTGCAGCAGACGGGAACCTTAGGGAATTAAGTGGTGAAGAAGCATGAGAAGCCATAGAAAATTTCACCCAGGGCCAAAAAGAATGGGACAACCTACCAAACTTTAATTCTGAACAAGAATTAGCAAATTTGAAGGCTCAAGCAAAAAGATTGTTTGGAAATAAGGAGGTTTAGGTTGAGATGCATAGGAGTATAGCATGGGATATGGTGGAAAATCCAAACCCGCAAAGTACCCCACAAGTCCTCCCATCATTTGAGGAAAACACACCGCCCGTGACTTACCCGGATGAAGTAGAAGAGACTATAGGACTCCCGATTGAGGTAGAACCTTTAGATGAAACACCACTAGAGGATTTAGGCTTGAATACTTTTGATCATGACACTCCCCCTAGTTCTAGGTAAATTCCTAGTTTTGATGAACCGGAGCCTCAACCACAACCCTTTCTTAGTTTCCCATCCTTAGAAGTAGATCTATGAGAAGAAAGAGACCCCGAACAACCCATCAAACCACTTAGTCCGGATAGTTTTAGGATGAAAGAAGTAGACCATTTGACCATTCATACACCGCCTTCACCTTATGTGGCATTTTTCCACCCTAAGGATGTGTATTGCTATTATCACCCATGCATTGATGATCCTAAGAAACATTATGGATTTAAACCAGGATTATTAGGACAAAGTGGATCCCTAGGTGTTGATATTTCAAATATGGAGATGATAAAAAATGATTAGGAATTAGAATCTAAGGAAGTTTCTTTTCTAGAAAGAAGACTTAATTCACCCGTTAGGCCAAAAAAGGTAGAGAAGATTAGGATTAAAGAAACACACCATTTGGATCATATAATTCAACAACTAATTTTTCAGCATGTGACCCCTTCTCACAACAATAGTGTGTACCGTTACTATCACATGTACTTGAACTCAAGTGTAGGGGAACCCTCCCCTTTATCTGTTAAATAAGGGTAGAGTCAGGCCCGTGACTCGAACAAAAACAAGCGCTTCTTGGGTGGCAACCCAAGCACGTCTCATTTACCTAATATTTATTTTCCTGCATTTAGGAGTGTCTTGTGCTTTAATTCTTCTCATTTATTCTTTTATGTTTGGATTCATCATTTTTGTAATAATGCTTTGCTTTGTCTTTAACCTCGTCTTAATTTCAATCAAAGGTATTTTGCAAAAAAATAAGTGCAGGGGGAATATGCGGTTTTTAAGATCCAATTCAAACATATTACATAAATTGTTTAGATTAATTCGTTTCAGTTTCGAGTCAGATGATTGTATTGACTAATCTCAGGTTTCATGCAGTAATTCATACAGGAAATAACTTATATAATCGCATGCAGGAAGTTTTTCAAAGAAAATTCTCTTAGAGGCTGGAGACGGCGTTAGGATTTATCCTGACGACGTCGTGAGCCCAGCTACAGGAAAATTCGAAAATTTTCAAGTATAACATTTAAAATTTGTAATTCTTTTATAATTCATGCAGAAACCCATGATTACATTATTATTCTCATCCTATCTTTACTGCTTTCATAGAGTCAAACCCTAAACTCTTATTGTATTTATATCTATTCCGCCGATTTTATGCTTGGTGTAGTTGTCTTTGTCTTTGATTACAGGTTATATTTGATGAGAAGAAGCTTGGAAGTTCTTAGGAAGTTTCATTAGACGATTCTTGGAGGACGATTTAACCAGTTATCGCATGTTTCTTCTCCATTATTGAGCAAACCAAGGGAGTACTAGTTTCTTTCACTTATTTTCTTTTCCTTTTATTCGTTTTTATGGGTACTTCTATAGAACATTAGGGACAATGTTCAACTTAACTGTAGGGGGAAATAAGCCTTAGAAACTATTCTTTCAATTGCCATTTGCTTGTTCCTTAAAATGATGGGTAATATATCAAAACATAGCGTAAAAGTTAATTTTGACCCAAATTTTAAAATTTTTTATGACACACACCGACGAAAACCGATTATTAATAGCGTCTCATGGATAGGAATATATATGACTAGCACAAAAACCCTCAAAATTCCACCCCAAAATTGTGAGGCTCGCCTTTAGATCTATAGGAATTCGGGTATCCATTTTTGATACCCAAGATAATTTATACCTTTAGCTTTCTCGAGTTAAGGTTCGAATGCAGTCGAATGTGTCTATTCCGTCGTTACGGATGTGTACGTATGGTCTTTGTTGCCTTTTCTGGAGCATTGGAATTGGTATTAAATTATATGAGTGTACCAATAGCATATTAAATTCTAGAACTTGTTTTTGTGATGCATCCCGAGACCGCATAGTAAGTATTAAGATTTGCTAAATAAGAGGCACTAGGATTAACCCATTTTTAAACCTGTAATTGTTATGATGGCCACATCGACTATATAACTATCCCACACCCTTGCCATGCACTCATTTTTAGTGCAGGATACCCCTAGTACAACCCTTCGAGCCTATCTTTTTCACGGTTCTTGTAATTTTCTGGTTAAGCCGGACTATTAATGAAGAGCATTGTTGTCACACCCCGCCAAGGCGGAAACACGAGGCGTAACATCATGGATATCATCACAAGACAATGGTGTCAATAATAGAGAATCACTAAATGCATAACTAAATATAAAAGACACAATGTGTCATGACAATACCGAAAAACAAAAGAAACCGCACGGCGTCTTGTATTAATGACAAAGGGTCTCATCAATACAAAGACATAAATGACTTACGAACCTAATAAAATCAAATAGCATTCAAAAGAATCCATGCAACAAACACGAACAAAACTCAGGAGCGAACTCCAAATGCATTCCTACGGTCTTTCTAGCCACTTCTTTTAGCCTTAACATCCTCATGATGCTCACCTGAAAATGATGCTTTAAAAAGTCAACACAATGGTTGGTGAGAGTCATAGGTTTAAGACACATAACAAAACCTTTCAAACAATTGCTGCGATTACTAAAACAATTCATAACAACCATACGTGTCCCGCAGTCCACGTATACATCACATCACTCACAAAAGGGTCATGGGTAGCTCACTACCCTCCGATCGGAACACAAAGTTAGTAGGTATTATTTCAACCCTTCAGTTGGATTTGATTGAGTAGTAAACACCACTCTCCAACCGAACTCACATACCTCAAAACGCCTCTAATTGAACACAAATCCATTGAGCATACCACATAAACGCCTCCAATTGAACACAAAGCCATGGAGCGTACAACATAAACGCCTCCAATTGAACACAAAGCCATGGAGCATACCACATAACATATAAACACATAATCACAGCAACTAAAATATTTAAACTCATAACATCATTTTCACCCCCAAGAAAACATAAGAAAAAGGGGCTATGAAACTCACCTGATGCTAAAGCAATTCCCAAAATCCTCGCACATAGCTAAACAACAAAATAACACGTGTTACACGCTACTAAGCTAAAAGCTTAAGCACATGTAACAATCATATGATGGATTCTAAGGTGTTTATTTACCCTCATGGGTCACCCTGACACCATGCCCAACATTTACCAATTCGTTTACATAATTTTTTAGTGTTTAACAATTTACCCGAAAACAAAGAATTTTAGTGTCACATTACTATTTTCTAAACCACACCTACTGACCTTTATAAATTTTACCAAAAATCACAGGTTCAATATCATGAGTTTTTTATCTCCAAGATTTTTCCACTAATTTATTTCCCCTCTTAAGTGTCCCAAATAAAATCAAACTTTTAACTACTCAGTTTCAGATCTGAACGAACACTAAAACGTTTGGACCTAAAAACCATACTTAAACTCCAAATCAAAAGCTCTCCTTTGGGGGATTTTTAATAGACACATAGAACTAAACTCCTGTAGGTTCGCTAATCCTAATTAGAATTTTAAGTGGGGGTTTTATACCTCATAATATGACATAAATCTGACCTGAATTTACTGCTTTTTACAACTTTTCTTGTAACCAACATTTGAATGACTTCCCGACCTTAAAAACATTCGAGGCCGGATGTTCTGGAAACAAGACTCTCTAAGATACATCATATGCACCGTAATCACATCAATTCATGCTTCTAACATCTAGATATTCATGAAGCAACACAGCCCTAAATTCTGCTCAAGCCTAAATCAAGTTCTAACGCATTCTAAACCTAACTGAATACATCATCATGCTTATAATTCATCCCTGATCATTATTAACTAGTTTAATTATATTAATTTATAGATTTTATAAAACTCTAATTAGCCATCTTAATAATTGTTACATGATTTAAAAAAAACTAAACAAAAACATAATTGAAACATACCTAAACCTTGATTCTTGAATCACTTAATCACCAACTCGTTCTTGATTAAAAAAAACTTTTTTTTCTTCTCTTGGAGGTTCGGTCGATCACAGGGAAAAAGAGGAGAGAAAAAGTGATTTAGAGATTTATTTATCTTATATTTATACTACCTAGAATCCTAATTGTAATCAGATTTGTTTCCTTTTTTTCTTTTTCTTTCTTTAAACCGATCTAATCACCTCCCTTTTTAATTAATTAATTTTTTTATATATTTTCCTATACAAATTCGTTATTTCTAGGTCATGTATAAAAAAGAAAGCTATTTTTTAGTCTTTTATTTGGATTAATTATTCCTTCAATAGATTAAGTTTTTAATAAAAAACCTAAGCTAATTTGGTAAACCATTTTACTTATAAACTACTTTCTAAAAATAACTTTTCATTTTCAAATTCACTTTCTATATAATGGTATAAGTTGTACTTCCATCCTTCCATATTTATAAACCACATTATTCCTTTCCTCATGCACACACTTCTTAAAACGTTAATCCTGTAAAACCAAGTATTGACTATTGCAATGCGCATGTCACGTCCGTCTTTCATATCCATAGTATCACACACGTGAGAACGAATGGAATACTTAACACCAAATCAAATCAACAGTCAAAAGGAGATGCCCATACACCTCAAAATGATATCAAGCACATAATTAACTCACTTAGCCCACATAAATTCAATGTTAGCACAACACTTACACACATAAAAATGAACTCTTAGCCATTTCTAAAGGTTTAAACTAACCTGCTCAAATTACGGTTGTCACATTTTCAAGGTACTAGGGAAAGTGGGAACTGTTGCTTACACACTCGAACTTCCTTAACAATTAAGTAGGGTTCATAGCACTTTCCACATATCCAATTTGAAGAAGTGTTTGTCTGATGATTCACTTGTGATTCTGTTAGATGAGATCTACATAGGTAATAAGCTCCACTTTGTAGAAGAACCCGTAGAGATTCTGGATCGTGAAGTCAAACGATTAAAGCAAAGCCGTATTCCTATTATCAAAGTTTGATAGAACTTTAGAAGAGGGCATGAGTTCACATGGGAACGTGAAGATCAATTCAAAAAGAAGTATCCGCACGTCATCACCAACCGCGCATCTTCATCCAATACCACGTCTTAAAGCTTTGAGGACAAAGCTCTTTTAACAGGGGAAGACTGTAACAATCCGTTATTTCAGGTCATTTTACGACTTCAATCTTGCCATTATTTATTTTTAGGGTTTTACGCATTTACTTTTAATTTAAATCGTTTAGTTAAATCGCGTAAACTAAAAATCAACATTCAACATAAACAGAAATCAAACAAATAAAAGTTTACGTCAAGCAAGCGTTATATTATTTTTACGAAAATAATAATTAATTTTTCATATTATATTTTTATACGTTACGTAAAATGATTACGTTTCATATTTTGGAACCTTTTTGCATACAAATAAACCATTCTACCTATCTATACTCAATCAAATACCCATAATTATACCCAATACTCAAAATTTTATAAACTTATACTCAATACATGCATTTGGCCGGTTCTACCTTCAAAAACAACACCAAAGATATTTAAAATTCTTCTAGAAACATACATGTGCAAGTTTACTATCCATTTCACTTAAGCAAGCAACCTATCTTACATTTCCTTACAACTCCATACCATTTTCTTACAAAACCACTCCCCCTATAGGCTCTTACACACTAGTCATTCCAAGTGAAATACCATGGTTTTGTTAATGGTTTTGGCTAGATATTTTGGCTATATAAAGGCTCCTATTTGCAAGTATTCATACACTGATCATATCAACTAGCAAAAACACAAAAATCCTCTCCCATTTGTCTCATAACCCACGGCTCACAAACCACACCCAAAACAATTCATAGTTTTTGTTTTACAAAGATTACAAGCATACAAGTGTGTTTAGGGATATTATTTAAGGTGTTTACAAGTAAAGGTGCAAGTAAAATCAAAAGTTTTCCAAGAATAGAAATTAGGGTTTTCAAGGAAGAAAGCTAGGGTTTGTTTTGGAAGCAAGGGATCATACAATTAAGTTAGGGGTTTATAGGATTAGTGTGTTCATCATATTCATCTTTCACTCAAGGTTATCATAAAAAGCCTACACTTTTATTTCCATTATTTTCATACATACTGATGACATCAAATAATGTACTTTACTATATCTTTTATCCCATCTGTTTTACCCACTTTTATATAATTATTGCATGATTTGGTACTTAATTGCTTTAAAATTAATAAATTCAGTAATTCAGGAGTGTTTTGTGAAGACAAGCTAACAGGCGCATAATTTAGAGCTAAAACGAAGACATTTGAAGAATGCTGATTTCTAACTACATACGCCGTATCCAACCAAAGAGATATGGCGTATCAGCATCAAGACTTCATAAGAAAACGCGTTTGACTAATTCCCAATACGGCGTATCCCTTCTGTTTACATACGCCGTATCCATGAAGATAACTATTCAAAGATACAGTAAATAAAGTAAATTGGGAAAGATATCACTGATTGATTGAGAATGTAGCGCGCACTCCAAGGAATCCAGCCCAATACGCCATATCGACCTATCTAGATACAGCGTATCGAGTCTTTTTTAGACACTATAAATAGAAGACTCAAAAACGAGTTTTCAGTGTGCAATATCATATTTTTTATACCCCATGCTCATAAAAATACGAATTTAGAAGAGAAAATCAGCACCAAGTTCACCCAGCATTGATACGAATCCAAGCAAGTACAACTTGTAATTTTTACTGCTCTTAATCGTTCGATTTTATTGTTTTGATTTCGGCTTGTTAATTACAATGGTATGTGGGCTAATACCTCGGGTGGTATTAGCCATCTTAATGAAAGTTCAATGTTTGGTTTGTTTTAATCGATTTCTTATTTTATCACTTGGATTGTTTAATTATGTTTATCCCCTTAATACTTGTTTATGTGTTTGAATATGCGACCTATCATTCAACTGGGTCTAGTGATACCAAAAAAGTAATCTAGATATGGGGGATAGCTCTCCATATCGTGTTTTATATTACTGGACAATGGAATACCAATAACTTCACTGTCTTTGTCTTTGAATTATGTGTTGTTGGACCGAAGGTGACCCGTTATGATTAGTAATCATGCTTCTAATTATTGATAATGATATTGTATAGTGGATACCAAGTATATAAAACACTGTCAAGCATATAAGTGTGTAAACGTCCCCGCGCTGGGCTCTGGGTTTTAAAGGATCACACTGTTTGCTGTTCCCTAGGAAAGAGTATATTAAACTAAAGGATGCTTTATGCAGGGATGCGGGTTAATTGTTGCAGGGATTAATAGTGTCTAGGTCTTAGGATGATGTCTCGCCTAAATATTAAGAATGATATGCCGTTCGAGATACTGTAAATTATTGCACTAAAAACAAACAAACCAACATCTTGAACTAGATTTAATATCCGGCTAAAATACAGTGTTCTATCATTTGGCTTCTATAATGCTTTTTTATCTTTTGATTTTCTTCTTTTGTGTTTATTGTTTATTGAATTGATATTTGTCACCACCAAACCTGTGCCAGTCTCTCAGGCTAAAAACCCCCCCATATTATTAGACAACGTATATAGCATAGGTTTAACCAGTAAATATAAATAGGAACTAATTAGAACTATTAAAAATATGATGGGGGTATAGAGGATTAATGTTTCACTCTTAGTGATCGACACCTATTACCGCGAAACTCTATTTTGATCCGCCCGGTACATTGCCATTAATGGTGGTTGTTTTAGGGTTTGTCGGCTAAAATATAAATTTAACACTTGTCTTCTCAAATTTATTGTCCTACACGACAGCACACATCAGGGTTTTTGGGCGCTTACAGGGGAGTGAGTAATTAAACCTTATTCGTATTCGTTTTTCATAACCATTAATTAGCCGTTACCGAGTAGTGAATTAATTAAACCTATTCTTATTAGTATTTCTAACCATTAATTAGTTTAGTGTAATCTAATTATTTAATTCTGTTTGTATTTATTCGCATTGTATGTTTAAATTGTTTAAATTCCTGCATTAAATTATTTTTAAACGTATTCTGTTCTGACTGATCACCAGATACGCCGAATCTACCAGTTGGATACGAAGTATCAAACCTTCCGCCCAGAACAACGTATTGAGTTTACAGTCTAAACATTGTATCTGTTCTTCCAAACAATACAGCGTATTCTGTAAACTCAATACGGCGTACTGGTATTCAACAGACCTATACGGCGTATTCAATTTAATTGAATACGGCGTATATGTCAACTGATACAGTAGCAGACGCAATGCTTTGTTATAGATTTCATGTTTTATATGTTCCCTTTCCCAAGGGCACATTCTACTGGTTATTTGTGCTTAATTTCAGGAAACCGTTGACAAAGAGACCACCATGGCGAAACCAAATGACTACATTACCGCTACCCGAAAGAACTTCGTCTCTAATGATAACGAAGGGAGTATGGTCAAAAAATGTATCGTTGAAATACAAGGAACATTCTTGGTGAAAATACGCGATTATGCTTTTAATGGGAATATTAGGGAAAACGCGTTCAAACACATTGATAAATTTCTCGAAGTTGTTGGGCCAATCAAAATTAATGGGTTGACTCAAGACCGGTTCAGACTTAGTGTTTTCCCTGTTTCACTCGCAAGAGCTACAAGTGAATGGTTTACAAAGGAGTATATAGGCTCAATCACTACTTAGGATAACATGGTCGAAAAGTTCATTCTTAAAATCCACCATCTTTCTGATCATGATGAAGAAGAAGAAACCGAGGAGGATGACAACCCAAATGAAGCGGACAATGTTCTCGAAATCTTCAAGATAGATCAAAACCTGTTTGACTTTGAGACAACCTTGTGTGAGGCATTCTACGAATTCAACTACCTTCTAACAATCGATACAAATCTGTTCACCTATGATATCCAAACTTCAAAACTTATGATGAATATGAACAAGAGTTGAATAATGACATAGCAAAGGGTACCGAAGAACCATGGTCAGAAAATAGGGTACCCTACCAACTATGTGATCATATATGCGAACCATACCGTTTTAAGAACGGAGAAACTAAGTGGCCCACGTGTACTTCTGATATTGATGGGTTTTGTAATGGTGGGGAACTACCAGAAATGGTTCGAGTAGGAAGCATAACCTATTTCCAGGATCACAGGTGGTATGATGAACTAGCTGATGGGAAACTAAAAGATGAAACCTTAGCACTTAAGGATAAAATTGAAGGATCGTGGGGAGACGCGACTCCCGGGGTGATGAAATTCTGCGGGTGGTTGAAAAATAGCTTTAAAAACTTATACGAGCTAGATTATGATGTACTGGTAAAACTACAAGAATGTTGGTGGAGGGTGAATGCTCACGAGATCGCCCCATTTACTAGTATGAAAATTTAGGACGGGGACCATATGCGAATATGAAAACTGAATGTACCAGTGATCCTTATCTTGACG
>BQNB010072330.1:3194-30320 GCA_026074375.1 Tanacetum coccineum
CTTTGCATCTTTTGCACAGTTCATTTTATTTTTGAAAAAATAGTAGGATTGTAACTAGTAATTATAGGGTGTCAATCAGGTTATATGACAAGTTGGGTGGAAAACGGAATAAGAATATGAGAGAATATATATACGACAATATATAGAAACGGGAGGGGAAAAAGACGAGAGGGACCAAACGCGCGAACCCAAAACGACAAAAAATTGGAATAGTAAACTTTACTGTAGTAAAACAGGGGTGAGGGACCAAACGTGAAACCAAGAATAATAGTGAAAAGACGATTCTGCCCTTCAATAGAAACGCGACGTGGCAAGGATAACGACGGAGATAACCGTCGTTACCCATAACGGAGTGCCAGGGACTAAACGGGTAACTACAGTGTCAAATAGGGACCCCGTATGAGAGTCCCCGTTATCTAGAGACCAAACGGGATGAACTATGAGGGCGAACAGTGTAATTTACCCTATATTTATATATAACTCAATCCTCAAATGGTCGGTCCAATCACAATTGGCAAAGACCATTTGGGCTTCCGTTTCTACTTGGGCTAAAGTGACGACAGTAGTCTATTCTTGGTGATCCATACCGCCTTTTCTTCCACCCCAAAATTTTCACCGTTCTTCCTTTTCATTCTAGATACTCCACACAGATTCTACACACATACTCAAAGCAGGTCTGAGAATTTAAGCACAAAAAAAGGTAACACTACATTTTTATACAACTTATACACATATACAAAATTACAAATTGGTTCTTTAGATTTGGGTTTCTCATGATTTGAGGGTTTTGTTAATTTCAGCTTCTTTTATAAATTTTAGTACTTTCGTTAAACTTTTGCAGTTTTTTGTTGTTTGTATGATTTGGTTTTCGATGTCGTTGCGTTGGTTTTGCAGGTGAGAGTATTTGCAGGTTCAGTGCTTGATGAATTGGATATAATTCCTGTGGTAAGGATGTGTAGAATAATGATCAATAAGCTAATTACTTATTTTATATTGCATATATAAGTTTATGTATATGGGGGTATTAAGGGTGTTTGGTTTTGTGTTTTGATTGCTTTGCGCACATGCTCTCAACTTTGCTTTTTGATCTTTGTTCACTTTGTAGATGTTCATGTGCACCCTTCTTTAGATGAGGCTAACATGTTACGACGTCTGGTCTACAAACGTATTTTCGGTTAGATATCTTTCGTGATGTGAATATGATGCTCAATTGCATATATAAGATGGTGGCATGTAATGAATAGGAAGCACTTATGGCTTATTTGGTTTTGCGCTTATGCTTTATAACCTCATTTTTTGTGGCTTAGTAATCAACATTATAAAGGCACAATTTTTCCAGTAGTTAACTTGGGAACAATAATAGACATTGGTAAAAGATATGACTTTATGTTGTCGACCTTTTGTATAAGCTGAAAAGTTTCAAAATAAACCCAAAATCAAACAAGCCACAAGAAGTGGGCTTATGAAACATCTGCTGCCATATAACCCTCTTTTGAATGTTCCGATAATATTTTAGATGTTGTCTTTTATAAATGGTTTGACTTCTAAAGTGTATGTCGTTTACTGTCTTCGCAGGGGCTTCTGCTTGAATGTAAACCTGAAGAAGCAGCTGCAATAATTCAAGTCGTCATCCAGGTTTGTAGATTCAAATATATAACTAAACACTTTTGTTTAGTGCGTCTTTTACATTATTATAAATATTGCACCTTGTCCCCATCAGTATGCCGGATTTCTTTATTCTGCAGCACGAAAAACACAGGAAACTGAATCTCTGGAAAATCAAAAGATAAAAAATGTAATCGAGTTTGCTCTGTTTTAGATTGTTTGTTGAACGTTTCGTGCCTGGTAACGGTTTATGGCCCTGGTGCTGCTAATAAATTTGAATAACGCAGTATGCAACTCACTGGGAGCTTTTAAGAGTTAAAGATGGATTCAATAAATTGTGAGTTCAATTTTGACATCCTAAAGATCAAATTATTCATGTGTATTAGATATTAGTAATTTGATATCGACTTGAAGAGTCCCCTGGATGTGCTTGATAGATTTTATTAAGAAACATATGGCAACTACCTAATATACTACTTGATATGCTTATACAAAATTGCCACTGTATCTGTTTGGTCCTTCTACAGGAGATGTTGATAATTTAGAAGAATAGAATTGAATCGGATTTAATAAAGCGCACACAATTAAATGCACATTCATGCTAAGGTTATCAATATTTAAACTTTCTCCACCCTCTTTGATGTTTCCGATAATATTATAGATGTTTACTTTTATAAATGTTTGACTTCAAAAGTGTAGCTCGATTATACTGTCGATCCAGCTTCTCTTCTGCATGAATGTAAACCTAAGAGCACTGCAATAAAATTCAAGGGTCGTCATCCAGGTTTGTAGATTCAAATATATAAACTAAAACACTTTTTTATGCTCTTTACATTATATATAAATATTGCTTTTATATGTTACATACTTGCTTACAACAATACCAAGACACTAAAATGCCTGAATATAATGCAGAACTCGAGAAGCTGGTCAGCGAATGGCCATTAGGAACTTATAAAAGATTCAAAAGATGAGGACAAACCGTACTATAACAACATATTTGGTGTTGCATTCGTGCTACTATATTTTTAACTCTTTCTTTTCCGGCCTTGCTGTGTTTCAAGAGATATTCCTACGATGATAGATAGTCCTTATCAAGGCTAGGGTGTAACTGAACTTAAGTATTTGAATGACCAAAATGGCCTTATTGCAGCGCTAAATTAGATGTTTCTAAGTAACTTGAATAGAGTAACCCTTATATAAGTAAAATTTATGTTCCAAAGAACTGTAGAAATTTGATATTGTGGAACAAATTTGATTTTGGACAAATAATATCGTCTCTGTGATTGTAATGACACATCATCAATTAGACTTTACGTTACTTATACCATACTTGAAAATGAAAAAGCTGGATAAGCGTAGTTTTATGAAATTTTAATTTATCAAAATTAGCTTATGAGACAAGTCCCTGTTAGCTCAATTGATAAGCTCATAGGTACTAAAATGCGCTTAATGTTTTTCCAATTTCAATTAAGCCTTCACGAGCCAGGAAAATCACTATTTTAAAGCACCGAGGTAGATAAAGATTTACCTAATTTAGCTTTACCTTAAAGGACCTAGTTTACTGATGTGAGGAACTCAATAATTTACAATTTGTTTTCCGTACATCGTAGTATTGGTTGAACGAGAAGGCAAATGAATTTGGAACGAGAACGAGAATGGGAACAGTGAGACAGGTCTGTAAACCAAAAAAGCATTAGATTAGATTAACAATACAAGGGATACATTAAATAAATAAATCAGGGATTTAACCTTACCAAGGAATACATGTAACTAAATTTGCAATTGGTTTCTCTACATCAATGTTCCAGATATGTTAATTCTGCAACGCATAATACTAACTACATTCTATTAGGCTTCAACAACCCTCCAAAACTATGAGAGAAAACGCACCTGTATAATTAACTTCCGATAACAAATGTCTCATCAATTAATAATTCTTTAGTATGAAATTTAACTTCCCGATAAACCAAATGTCTCAGTCAATAAATAATTCGTGGTCAGATATGATTCTTAGGCTTATGCATATCTACTATTCTAAAAAATTGCTTTTAAAGGTTGATCGTATAGTCCGTTCGTCTCATCATTACATGTGTCAAAATTGTTTACTTTGTATGTAGCATTGCAATCTTTTTTAGTCTTTGTCTTTAAATTACTTAGCATTCCTAGATTACAATGTATTCTGAAAGATTATAAAGGAATTCTCCAACCGTACATACTCCCAGCGACAATTCTAAAAAAAAAAAGGTACAGCGTCCAATTCGATTCTTTATTACATGTTGTAACTGGACACTGGAATTGTTGCACTTTAAGAATTTTAATTTCACTTTTCAGGGTTCAACCATACTTGATAGTAACAATTTTGTGCAGAAATACAAGTATCTCACAAACAATTATTTCTTCTAAAGTTTTTGTGCCTGTAGCTATGAACAATGAGTTTCCGAATTGGTCATTTATATAGTAATATGGAATCTTCTAACTGGACTAGAGACTTGAGAGTGGGAGTTAGCTATGGTTTTTTCCTGTTGTTATATTAGTCTTGGCATGTTTTGTAAACTATAAATTAAGCAATTCTGTACAAACATGGCCTAACATACTAAATAAGATGACCATAAGTTGATTGTAGAGAAGTAGTAAATGTTTTGTTACTTGATTGTATATGTTTCGATGTATATGTAAAAGTTTATATGTTTCGATGTATATGTAAAAGTTTAGCAAGTTCTTATTTTTTCATATACTTGAATGAATTATGGAATCAATGAAATCATCTTCTGCTTATGGAATACTTAATTTGTTGAGATTATGTAGTATCATATTTGCGCATAAAAAAACTTAATTGACCGATATGCCGCAGTAATAAATTAGTCCCCGCCGCAACGCGCGGGTTAAATTCTCACTCGTATTATACAAACCCAAAGTTTTATCTTCTACCAGACTTTTAGCTATTACATGTAGCGGCTAAAAATCAAAATGTAGTCGCTATAGGTTTTGGTCAAAGACGAGACCAAGAAAGTGAAATTTTTGTCTACATCCGTAATCGCTAAAAATGTGCCGTCTCGAAAAGCCAATATTTACGAAGTGTTAATGCATTCTTGCTCGGGTGTGCAAGTAAAAAAATATCCGCGGTAACATTTCCGAATTGACTTAAACAGGCCCAAAAATTTGGGCCGGCCCAATTAGTTTTTTTTTTTTAATTTGTCGGCACAAAATAGGGAGGAAAAAAATGTTACAAAAGTACCGACGCATTCAGATAAAAAAATACCCGCGATAACATTTCCGAATTGACTTAAACAGTGTCATTTTACACCATGAGACAAAAAAAAATTCGTTATATGTATATGTATCGTGTATAGAAGGAAAAAAATGTGCCGCCCCAAAGTTAAAAAAAATTACAAAACGTAACATCAACTTTTAACTATTTACGACTATTTTAGATAATAAACTTTATTTATCAAATATATAACACATATCTACCGATTCATTCAGATCAAAAAATACTCGCGGAAAGATCTTCGAATTGCGAACAAAACGAGCCAAGTATTGCAATGCTTCTGACATACGCACGATTTTATAAAAAATGTTGAAGTTTAATATAAATAGGAATTTTTTTTACTAAAACGTACCCTCAAGTGTTAACTATTTACGACTTTTTTATATAATAAACTTTATTTATCAAATATATAACACATATCTACCGATTCATTCGGATAAAAAATATCCGCGGAAAGATCTTCGAATTGCGAACAAAACGAGCCCAATAACGCGTGGGTACATTTCCACTCAATATTCATTCGAAACAAATTGCGAAAAATTATGGGCGGCATCGGCGGGTATTAATCAAATCGCACAAAAAAACAAGCATTGCACAGGCCGAAGTTCGGTTATGATGCAGTCAAAAATCCGCCTAGCTGCTAAGAAAAAAAATAATAGTGAAAAAAAATTAACGTCTCGCAGCAATGCGCGAACAATTATGCTTCTTAAATAAGTAGCCTAGAAGCCCAGAATGACTGATATCCGGGCCAAACAAATGGAAGCCCATTTATTTTATCCAAAAGACATGCCTAGTAGAAGTGATAGAACTTTCACTAAAAAATTATTGTGATCCAGTGACCAGTGATATATAAAAGAAGCGTGATTAACATTTAAAAAGTGTCATTAAAAGTATAAGAAATGCCACTAAACAAGCAAGATTACCCGCGCGTTGCTGCGGGCGTTAATTTTTTACGCGTTGTTGCGGGACGTTAATTTTTTATTTTTATTTATTTATTTATTTTTAGTTGTTTTTTCGCGCGTTTTTTTTTCTGTTTAATAGTGTGAGTTTAATTTTTCTTGCACGTTACTGCGGGGCGTTAAATTTTTCGTGCGTTGTTGCGTGTCATTAATTCTTTTTTTTCCCAATATGCTAGTGTTTAAATTAAAAAATCTCCCCGTTCAAAACAAAAACATTGAAATTATTTAACCACTCCAGTCTCAAATGCTTTTTTAAAAAAAACATGTCAGAACGCTCTTAGCATTTTAATTATAAAAATTACAACTATACCCTCAAATAAAAAATTTATAATTTCTTTTCTTTAATTAGGAATTCATATGTCATTTTTTGTAATTTTAAAACACTTTTAATTACAATGACGTTATCAAACACTCTTTACTTAAAACAGACATCTACTGCTTACTTGCTATACTGCTTACTCTCATATCTGCTACGGTCAACAAACATATCCTATATATACGTCACAAGATACCAAAAATTACACTTAACAACTCTCTTGTCCGTAGTTATTTACATCTAGCATATTGGACCCGTCGATCGGATCACAATGACCAGGAAAACCGACGCGGACCGAACGTAGTTTCGGTCCTGTCCCGTCCGGCCGTTTTGGACCAATTCGGTTTTTCGTTCCGGTCCCAAGCGATTTCGGACCGTGAGTAGGCAATGGCAACTGGTCAGGGTTCGGGCGGGGTTTAGTTGTACCCGTACCCCGCACCCTTTATAAGATTCCACCATCCGTTACCCGCCTCATTACCCTTTGGGTATCCGGTTAATATTATCCATCGGTTTTTCGGGTTTCCACGCGGGTATTGGGTATTACCAATTGACTATTTTTATAGAAAAATGACGGTATCAAGTTTAAGTCACACTAAAATTCATGTCGAAAAATAATGCAAAACACCCTTATATATTCAAATTTTTTAAAAGTTAAAGAAAACGAATACCGTATTAGACGATTTAACGCTTTCGAATAACTTATGTAACACTCAAATGTGTTAAATAATAAAAATAATTATATAAAAAATACAATGGAAGAAATTATATGTAATAATATATATACTTTAATTAATTATAATAACAATAAAGCGGATACGAATTCGGGTAAACGGATACGGGTAATCGGGGCGGCTATTATCAAAACCCTCTCCGGAACCAATGCTCGGCTAAATCTTTTCAATACCCGTACCCGCATCCGAACCCGACCCAACCGATTTGGATTTCGGTTTTCCCCATCCGTTTCGAGTGCTTTTGCCATCCCTAACCGTGAGCACCCCTACCTAAGAAAGCATAAGGTGTCATGGCATTGCTTTGCCATGTCATTTGGGCCCCAGTTGTGTCACGCCACCTCATTTTAACACAACATCTTAAAATACCATCTTTCATACAAACCACAGCTCAAGCCATTTGGGCCTCACCCACCCACAAATTTATTTTTGAGTAAGGTACATTTTTGGTCTTTGTGGTTTGATGTAGGGGTGAGCAAACGGTCTAAAACCGGAACCGAACCAATGGCTAAGACCGGACCGGACCGAGACCGAAATAGTTTAAAAAGCCGGACCGAGGGCCGGACCGAAATGGTACGGTCCGGTCCGGTCGGTCCGGTCCGGTTCGGTCCTCGGATCCCCGGTCCGCGGTCTTATGCAGGCATAATCATCGGGTTTTTGTCAGGACCAGGACCGGCACCGACCGGTACTGAAACCGAATTGGTCCAAAAAACACCGACCGAAATAAGTTCGGTCCGTTCGGTCCGGTTTGGTCGGAATTCTCGGCCGTCGAACGGTCTAAATGGACTCACCCTAGTTTGGTGTGTTTTTTTTACTTTTTGTCCAAAATTCAAAAAAAGTTTTGGTTTTAGTTTAAAAGGAATACTTTTGTTTCACTTTCAGTTCAAAAACATGTTGTTTTGGTCCTTGCGGTTTAATGGGTATTTCACTTTTGGTAATTCAACATGGTGGGTATGAACAAACACATAACACCTCAGAGAGTTTAACATTCAACATGGTATCATAGACCACGGTACGATCTTGAGACCTAGCCGGTACAAATGGAATGATAGCTATGAGAATATATGACAGCGCTAATACTTAGGTCCTGTTATAGATTAAGTACTTGAAACATGATCTCGATATCATCATTGTCCGTAATAGGGGTAAAAGGCAAGGAGCGATCATAGCGGAATAAAGTGGGAGATGGAATAATAATGAAGGGAAGTCGACTTATAATGGTGCAGGCATGAAGCGGTCGTGACTATAGGGCAGCCGATCGATCAAGATGGTGGGTGGATATCAGTCATGTATGGATTTTCTTGTAGAGATAGCTCTATGCAAATGAAACTAATCGAAGGTCCATGGGATTTTGAACTTTTGTTTTCATGTTATCTCTGTTTCTTTAGTCTCCGTGTTTAGACATAAATAATACTATTTAGTTTGAAAATTATATACTGTACTAGTTTTGATTAATACTATTCAACGCAACACATATCATATCGAGTTTAGCTATAGAACTTTACTGATGAGTTTAATACAAACGTAGAAAATTATTCAAACATATTTGATATGAAAGCAAATAAATTGTTTCAATAGAATACATTTTGGATGTACAAAAGACATGCATAGAAGTTTGCTGAGAACTAACGAAAATTAGAACAAATAAATAAAGAGAAAAGTATCAATCAGTACACAACTATAGTCACATGATACACAAGTCTTGGCATGTAGCACCCGCACGGGGTGAGTACTCGAATGGACCTCCCTCGCGGTTCCCATCTCTATTGCTTGCTGAGAAAGATAAAGATGGTCGAGAATTTCGTGGATTGTTCCTCCTCTCGGATAAAAGCATCCGCAAGATACGATTGCCAGAAGCATATGGTAAGGTATGTAGGTCTACATGTGGGTGGCTTATAACCGCCGGACGCGATGATGCTGCACAACTCATCAATCCATTATCGCGTGAAACCATCAATCTTCCTAAAGTAGACACCTTTGATCATCCAAAGTCCCTGGAGCTTTCAGAATGGCATGAAGGGATTAGAAAGCTGCTCATCGTAACTAATAATCCATCTTCATTAAAATTGCCATTGGTTGTGGTATTATGGGGATGTTTTGATGAGATGGGATTTTGTCGGCTTGGAGATAACAACTGGACAGCTGTTGCTGAGGGCAGGCGTATATGTGATCTCACTTACTACAACGACCGAGTTTATAGTTTTGACCGCGACTACCATATCAAAGCATGCGATGTTTATGGGGAAGATCCAACGACTTTGGTTGATGTTTCAATGTTGCCGTCAAAGCTTTATGCTCACGATCAACATGTAGGTGGGGCATATATTATTGGATTGGACGAAGGCGAGAAGAAGAGGTTGTTGGTGGTTATCAGACACGGAATGTTGGATGGATGTTTTTCGCAGGAGAATTACAAGACAAAGAGATTTCTACTTTTTGCATATGATTTGAAAGATAGAGGATGGTCAAGAGTGAATGATTTGGGTAAGAGAACTTTGTTTGTTGGACATAGTTCGTCGTTTTGGATCGAGGACACTACAGGGGTGATAAAGAACAATCGCATATACTTCACAGATGATGTCAAATTCTTATACAATGCAAGCAGAAACGGAGGTGGCGGAGATATGGGAATTTACCATTTGTCTGACGGAACCATTGAGCCTCACTTCATTGGAGAATCACGGAGCCTTCTTACCCCTCCAATTTGGCTTCAATCCGTTTAAACGTTTAGCTCTTAGGATTTTATTGTTTACTTCACACTTTGTAGTTACAACTATAACTATCTCGTCATCAATAAACCAAACTAGGTAACAGTAATGTAATAGGTTTATTTACCCTTGTTTCGACACATTTTCATCTATTACGCTACCCTCGTTTAGACACATTATATTCTCATCTTACAGTAGCGAAAAAGACATAAATTTAGAGTACAAAAGCGACAGCGGCTGGCATCCTAAAATTGGACCAGTGTTAACAGTATCAAGCGCGTGTTAGATAAAAGGACTACACATGATAATGCTTGCAAAAAGGATACATTGATCATAAGTATACCTAATAGACTCTTCTAGTATAATGTCCAAATTCCAAGCATCTGTTTATATAACTAGTATTATGGAGAAGTAAGTTGTTTTAATTCTTTGCATTTCATTGTTGTTGATTACCGAAGACTAGCCATTGATGAGGGATCGAACCATCACCAAGCAACGGGTAGAAACTCAATTTTATGACAGGCTAAAGTCAATATCTTTCACCTCGTGTAGTATGTATGTCATATTAACCACTACAAGGATAATGACAATCTGCAATGACAAATATTAACCACAAATAGCAAAACTTTATTTTTTTTAATGCATCAAGATAATAGAACTTTGGTGCATGGGCAAAAGATGTCAAACACAAAATACCAAAGGTTGGAAATTGTTTTAGGCAATAAGATTTTGATTTGAATTACAACCTAAATTTTCGTGAATTGTGATCGAAATAACATGTCAAAAACAGCAACATATCCAAATTCCAAGCATCTGTTTATAGAGATGAAATCAGACCAAATATTTATTAAAAATCTAATGGATTAATCATAGCTTTCCTTTTTTTTATTAATTAAAAAACCTTTTTTTTCACTCCATTTTTAAAATTAAAATATCTTGCAAACGGTAAATTGTTAAATGATAAAAAATACATCATTGCGACGATAATTAAATCATCTTTTTATAGAGGGGTACTTTGATATAATTTCGACGAACTTTTTTTTTGATTTTATTTTTTAGTCACGTCTGAAAAAATCATATGTGATTTGTTTCACAATCACATGTGAATTCATAAAATCATATGTGATTTGTGATACAAATCACATGTGATTTTCCCGAATCACATATGATTTTTCAAGACGTGACTGAAAAATAAAATTGAAAAATAAAGTTCGTTGAAAGTATATCAAAGTACCCCTCTATAGAAAGATGATTTAATTCTCGTCGCGATGGTATGTTTCGTTTTGCGTAACGATTAACGGTTTGTGAGATATTTAATTTTTAAAAATGAAGTGGAAAATAGGTTTTTTTTTAATATGTATTTTTTATAGTCATTGAATCATATATAAATGAAGGATGGAGATGAAGTCTTTGGATCTATGTTAAAAAAGAGATCTTTATTGAACTTTTGCCTCTGTTTATATAACTAGTAAATTTTCGTGAATTGTGACTGATTTTTATTTAGAGTAACTCTAAAATACATCCCTGTGATTTGCACTTTCTCATATAATACATCTCTGTTAGAAATTTTTAGCAGTTTACATCATTCGTTAGGCAAACGTTAAACATAATACATCCTAGAGGACAAACGATGCAAATATTTTTTCGTTATCTTCTAAGGAAATATGTATTTTGCACTGCAAACCACAGGGATGTATTTTGCAAATATTTTATTTTTTATTTTTATTTTATTTTATGTTTAAATTTTAATTATTTTATTATTATTTTTTTAATTTTTTTAATTTTTTTTTATTATTAGTATCATTATTTTTTTTATAAACAACCACTTTATTAAAAAACTCAAGAGATTTATTATTATTTTTATTATTGGATGTTTTTTTATTTTTTTATATTATTTATATTTTTTTATCTATTTGGTACGTCTTTTTTTCGTTTTGGTCCGTTTTTCTCCGACGTTATTATACGTGTTGGTACATAGAAAAACAAAATGTATAAAAAAGTATGAAACGTTTTAAAATGTACAAAAACGAAAAAAACCATTAGAAAAGAATGTATTAAAACGTGTGTTTTTCCGATTTTTTACATTTTATGATTTTTAACATTGTTTTTTTCGTTTTCGTACGTTTTTATACTTTTGATACATTTCGTTTTTTTAGGTTTTTGTACGGATGAAAACGTAAAAAACGAATAAAAAGTAATAATAAATAAGATAAAAACGTACAAAAGCGGACAAATCAGAAAAAAACGTACAGAAACAGATATAAAACTTATAAAAACGTACAAAACGAAAAAACATTAGAAAACAATGTATAAAAACGTATTAAAACGTGTGTTTTTCCGATTTTTTACGTTTTATGATTCTTTACATTGTTTTTTCGTTTTCGTACGTTTTTATAATTTTGATACATTTCGTTTTTTTTTACGTTTTTGTACGGATGAAAACGTAAAAAACGGATAAAAAATAATAATAAATACGGATGAAAACGTACAAAAGCGGACAAACCAGAAAAAAAACATACAGAAATGGATAAAAAACTTATAAAACGTACAAACACGTACAAAATCGTATAAAAATTTACCAAATCATATTTAAACTGATAGAAACGGATGAAAAACGTATAATAACGAACAAGTAAAAAATGAATAATAACGTCGGACAAAAACGAAAAAAAACGTACCGAAAAAACAATATTAATAATATAAAAAAATAAAATAAGGGGCAATACTAATGTAACACCCCCAAACTACGATACGCAGCGGAATACAACATTTGGGGCGCTACTTCATAATACATGCACACGAGTCCCAGTAAACGTTCCAAAGATACGTTTATAAAACACAATTTCATTTATTAGAAATATCAGAGTTACATAGGTTCCAATACCATTATAGAAATTATTTCTAAAAGTCACAACACGACTTGATTTCTAAAACACTTGTTTAGTTAATGACACTACTTCACCGAGACACCGTCCTTGATATCCGGTTTCCGTCCAATCCAGCCATCAACAGCAATTAACCTGAGATACATGCTTAAAAAGTCAACAAAACGTTAAGTGAATTCATAGAGTTTACAATTAACACATAGAACGCATATTTTGGGTTCCACAAAACGTATAACGTTGGCTCGTAAGTCAAGTTATAAAAATAGTGATTTCCAACTAAAGAGCCCGTGTACCGAAACTTAACACATTCATCCCGTAGGACGAAATCATGTCCGAGAAGTATGCCACTTCTCCTAATACTAACCACAAAATGTCCGTTTGACAGGGTGGTCCCAACGGATTCAAACCCCGGACAGGGTTGTCAAACCCAATAGATCTATTTAATGCATTAGCGTTCACCAACACATGGTAACTAACGGTCACACAGCAAAAAGGCATATACTCAGTAGTGAAGGAATCATATTCAAGTATCAAAAACAGTTTGCGTTCAATTTCACAAAACAAGCAATGTATCCCCCTCGCGGAGTTAAAAACATTGAAAACTTTAAAAGCGAGGCTATGAACTCACCTTGATCAAAAGCCGATGATTAAACAATGAAGTCTAGCACGAAAATCCACAAACGCGATCACGACCTATAATTAGAGTCGCTCGATTACTATACCGAAAAGTATAATCAACGATGCGTACATCGTATCAACAAAATCATATATATAGTATATATATATATAGTCATACATGTGATGAGAAATCCACTTGCGCGACCTAAATCCCAAAACCCCATTTCTTTGAGTTATAGTTATTCCTCACGTTTTACTTTACGTGACTTTAATTGAAAACTTTATATTTTCGATAACTTTCTATTTTTAGAAAGTTACTATTTTCGAAAAGTTACCATATTTAGTAAGTCTCGTTATCAAAATATATTTGTGATAATATTTAGTTATCTCGTCGAACCCTCGACCGACAATGTTGTTACCAACTACTCATATCGATATTATTTTCCGATTATTACTAAAGTTTCTATTTTTAGAATCAACCCCGTTCGTATCCATCGTTAAGTTTAAGATGTCTTACTCTTAGTAATGATAGCATTTACTTACTTTTATTATAACCGACAAGTTTAGTATTAACCCTTTGAATTTTAAAAGTCAACGCTAGACTTTGTTTGACTTTTATACTTATATTTATTTTCTAAGTCTGACCCGACTAAAACGATCCACTAGATCACATTTTCATGACTCGGACAAAGAAGAGATTTTATGCGAAACGATATTCCAGACAACTTTTTAGTTTTAGTCGAGACCCGGAACTCGACAGAAAATAACCAAAACGCCCCTTCAAGAATCTGCAGGAACTTTGACTTTGGGTTTTGACCGGTTATATCACACTTTCGTGACTTTGACCAAAAAGAGAACACACGTAAAACGTTATTCCGAACAACTTTCGTGTTTTGTCGGAAGGCTGAAACGGACTCGAAAATGCTCAAATCATTAAATTAATATAATTCTGTCAGATTCAATATATATTAAAATGACTTATTTTTCTACTAAAGTGTATATTTCGATTTCGCTCCTGTTTATTCGTCATTGGGATTTAGAAGTCCCATTTTATATCAAAACGTCCGCAAAAATATAATTTGTAAAACAAATTCTGACTTTTCAAAATCTCAGACCCCGAATCACACGTTCCGTTTTCTAGTCAGAATATACTCGTTACAAAACAGGTCAAAATCCGTTTTTGACCCAAAAACTCATCAATAATACATCCAATATGGCCTATAAATTCATATTAATCCCGCTTTATAATCAATAACATATTATACTAGACGCCGCAAGTTCTAATAGATTTCATCACATATAATCGAATCGATAAAATAAACAAAACAATCAAAATAAACATAAAAAGAGTGCTCACGATGCTATATGGAGCAAGGTCGGAAAATAAAATGCACTCGTCGCGTCCCCTTGAGTCCTAACCTCCCCCTTTTCCTTGACCGCGTTCGGACGCAACCAAACACAAACCCAAAGCTTTTCAACAAACCAACTTCACTTCACAAGAATCTATCCACTCTAAAAATTCCTTCCGAAAAACTTATGAATCAACTAGAAAATATATTTCTTTCAAAACCCATTGCATGTATACTTTTCTTATACCAAAAAGTAGCTTAGATTACGAGGATTAATAATCTATAAACGGATTATAATGCATGTTATTATTGAATTTGTGATACTGATTTTTGTTGGGGTGTGGGTTTCGAACAGGTAGAAAGAAAACAAGGGTGAGAGAGATAAATTTTGATAAAAATGAGTTTATGTGTGTTAGTTTAGGCTTTATACTAAGTCGAGTTTGAAGAGTTGGAAAGAATTACCCTTTTATCTTTTATCCTTCTCATTTTTAATACAACGGGGCGTTTGTTTCGTTTGTCTAACCGACCCACAACACTTAATTTAACATTTTCCGTGAACTTATTATTCCGTCACGTTTTATTTTAATTTCTAACACTTAATAAAATGTGTACATTTTAAAACACAAATACGGCTCAAGACTAGGAACAAAATGACGACATTCATAAAAATAATATATTTACGATCTTAAAAATAATAACGAGATGCGTCAAAAAATTTACGATAATGGTCAACGAACCCGCGGTCAAACGGTGACTCGCGAAACGTCAAAAATAAGTATTTTAAATTTCCGTTCGTAATAAAATACGAAAATAATTATTTACGACAAATAAAAGTTTAAATGTCGACGTTCGCTCACACGATTTTATAAAATAATAATTATGACGTCGAACTCGCGATCATCATACGCGTCGTAAAACTCGGGTTGTTACATTCCACCCACCTTAAGAGAGCGTCGTCCCGGTGCTCGGTCCTTCTTACTCGTCTCATCATTTGTTCGTGGCATGATGTCTTCTCGTCATCACGCAGACTCCCACGTTCTTTCAAATAAATTGCGATTCAATTTCGCCTCGACTATTACGGATTGGGAAAAAGTCACCAAAACAAGCGGTTAAATTTATACCACGAAATCAAAACAAAATCATGGTAGCTCTTATCAAAAGAGGCATAAACCAGTAGCGAAAATATATTCGAAAAAACTAAATCACGTCATTCTAACTTTTATAGTCGCGTTCTTCATAAGGGACAATATACGTTACAGAATATATCCGATTAAAATAATTATTACGTCGTTCTCCCGAGAAATTTTCTAAAATGGATGATCGATCCAAAACTTAGTTGGGGATCATATAAACAACAACCAAGGCACTCGCATTTCAAACCAAGGCTGGAAACTTACGTCGTTAATTAAAAACAACGTATCTGTCGCACTTAAATACGGAATTATACCAATATTCAATACTGAGAATATGGCTTCGCTACCAAATCAAAAATACGTCGCTACTAAACCAAGATAGACATCAATAATCAAATTCGATATATTTATTTATATCATTATCCGAATCAAAATACTCATCATTATTCAAAACCAAAATACATATGTCGCCCTTTCGGTCTCATTCAATAATGCCTCACCGGTTGCGAAAAATAATCTGAAACACATTAGATCTCCTAATCATCTTACGATATTGTTACACATGCCTACATAATCACATAAGTACCTATTATACGCTCGCCATCTTTTACATGATGACTCGATGAATTGGCCTCGTACAAAGGCATTCATCACGCCCGCTTTCAACCAAGCATTGGCGACTATTATCACATATCATATTCGCTTACCTTTGAAGCTTTTGGCATAATGATTCATTCTAACACTTAGGTTTATACCCATCCGGTCACATTTTCCTCATCGTACCGAGCTTGCCACAAAGTCAAGCCACCTCGACGATAATTCCAACATAAACACGGCTAATTCTAATTAGTCTACACTCACTCTCATGGGTACTTCAAGTCACAATCATCAACAAGACTTTCAGCGATGTCCACCCACCTTATTACGTCCTAAATTCTCACTTGGGTGATTACACCCATTCGCTTACGTCCTTAGCCATATCACAGCAAAATGAGAGCAACCAAAACACTTGCTACTATTCAAGAGCACATAGCACATAAAACACATAGAGCACATAATTCGGCGGCAACAATTTTCGCTAAAACACGTATTGTCAAAGGACGAATCAAAAACAATCAAGAAAACAATTGAGCATCATGGGCTCGTTGCTCGTTCGACGAAAAATAAAAAGAAAAATTCCAACGTTTTTACATGGCGACTAGCACAATCGGCTTGGTCCCAATACATCGCGTAATATCCCCGATGAATCAAATCATCGAAGCAAAATAATCACTCACATTCCTAATTTAATACCGTTCGACTTAAGGCGCTAGCTACTTTGATCGTTCCTCCAGGATGGAAACGGACGTCACCACTCGTCTAGAGTCTCCAATCTTTTCGCTCTTCCATACGCACATAAATCCGTTACATCAAAGAGTAAGGATCACTAACCTTAAGTCAGGTGTCGCTTAGTGCCTTATCCTAATCCTCGACGACATCAGGGATACTTACAACTATACTACCACTACATTCCATTTCGGGGAAAGAAGTCTTCTTCACGGCCATCAGTTGATACATCAAAGGCAACATACATTCAATGTAGGAGAAGTCTTCTCCATTCCTCATCTTCAACCTCGGGACTAACCATCTCAGCTTTATCCCCCCCTTAGGAGTCTTTCATCTCAAGAAGATCCTTTTTCAGTGTCTGGACGTCAGTTTACACCCTTGATAGCTCAAATCTATCATTGCTTACTAGCACACCGACTATACTTGGTCTTGACGCGTCTTCATAACAATCACCGCTCCTAAATACTACGAACTAAACATCACTCCTTTCTAGACACACTCGTTCCGAACAATACCGTAGGTATTTCCGCGACTCGGTCATAATGACTCGCATGAGACTGTCTCCATGCAGTCGATAAGAATAGGGTTACTTGCATAAGTATCCGTAGCAGGGTAAAAATATTTTCTCCTTCCGGAAGCTTGACCTAAACATTTATCTCAATTACCAAGCGTTTTAATGGTGACGATTTATCCGACATAGCGTGGTTCTTCCTAAATTATGCATAGTTGATCAGGTTATGCATAATTGAGGACCAAACGACATCATGTCCTTCCTCGTCAAAACGTTCATTTTTCATACGCTACATGCGTAAATTAATTCCAAGAAAATTTTCAAAGAGTAAAAATCTAATTATTTCATAAGAAAGAAAAGAAGATAGCATCATTCCATCTTCCATTCTTATTATTTAAAAAGAAAAATGTTTTTTTATTTTTTTTTATCAAAAGCAGGATTTTATTAGGAAACCATCGGTCAGTTTATGAAATTTTGAAAGCACATTTTTTCATTGTTTACCCAAACAATATATACAACATAGTTAATATGATTCTCGCAATGACATTTGTTCAACACACAAATTCGTTATTTTCAATTCATAGTTTTAAAATCATCAATTCACAAAACATCATTAGATACGGTTTGGTCAATGGTCACAACAAGTTTCAAAAATAATACCCACTCATGGACTATACAAGCAAGTAACAAACACGTATGAAAGATTTGCCAATTGAAGTCACCCAACACTCGGGGTCAAATCAATCTCTCACAAGTCAAGTGCCTCGGGGGTAACCATGACCTCCAGGCTTCACTCATAGTACAACCTATACAATGACACCTTCTCCTAACTCATAGCCAAGAACAATTACAACAATTGTAATAGAACGTCGAGGAATAACATACATACCATACCAAATTTTTCCCAAAAAAGGGTACATCATTGGCTTTCAAAAGCAGTACATCCAACCGTAACGGTTCTTAACGTTTTCACTACTTAACTACATATACATGAAACTTCCTAGGCGTCCCAAATCAAAAGTATAGTAAAGAATGACAATACCACGCCGAAGATAAGATAAAAACTTGAGGCAACAATAACCTTAATCCTATCCCTAAATCTTAAAATCCTTCCCTATTCTAGTAGTGGACGTAAACAGTATGAGGTTTTGATCTACGGCAGCATCTTCGAGTAATAATTTCCAAAAACTAGGGCCTACTGCCACGATGTTTTATACCAAGGTGAAATTACCCCTTTTGCCCTATTCTATCAAGGTGACCTCTTTTTTTTCCAAAATTTTTTATCACTACACTAAATCGAGTGTATCTCCTAAACCGTGTGTCGCAAAAAGCGAACATGGCCCGTTTTCAATCTAAGTTGGTTCGATTTTATAGAACTTACGTTTCACATATTTAGGGTTACTATATAAGGTTTTTGAAGTTAATTACTCATTCAAATTCTGGTCTCGCAAATTTTGCTGAATAGGTTTTGCCATTTCGGTTGAATATCTCAATCGTTAGTTCTTTGTTTGTCGATATGACTCCATCCGAATTCCTACATATACCTAAGATGTTTATAACCTCCTAGTTCCAATTTCACAGTCTTTATAGGACCAAAATATTTTGAAACATACCTAACAAGCTGCTATCCCAAAGCAATCCCTAAAGAAATTTTACAAATTCTCTGTGGTTTATGAAATTATAGGTAATTTAAAATTTATTATGCTTTTTGCTGTGAAAGCCATTGGAGGTTGATAGCCTAAGCAGCCTTTTACAGCGTAACTAAGTTTCTTTTGAAAGGTTATTACAAAATATGGAGTTATACTACTTTTCCCCACAGAATACCAATTTAACTAGTTTTAGAAAAAACGCCGATATGCTTACCCATACGCAGGGAGATAGACCTATCCAATGAACCACATACACCTTATAAAACATATGCCCAACATCCATATTGATTTCACATGTGCCTTAAGGACAAAAAATACTTCACAATCCACCCCGCAACCTGATGGTTACAAATACCGTAATTCCATTTCAAAATCCAACCCAACACTATTTTTAATTCTTTCAAGCGCCAATACCAAGCCATACCCAATGACATAACACTCTTTCAAACACATCAACTCATGGGTTTTCAGGCCCAAACGTTTCAAGACTTGCTAAGTAGAGGTCTACACGAGAGAATCAAAGCACAACATTCAGTGGACACATTAAATTCCAAAAGTTCCAAAAAAAGCCGTTTCCTCAACGACACGCTTTACGCGGGATACGTTAATAACGATTTTAAAAACAAATGATGGGTATAGGGATGGACATATAAAATTCGCCACTTCCATTCACCGGAAAATTTTAAAACAATAAGTTATGAAACAACATATGCGATTTAAAAGCATTGGGAAAATATTCGAACTCGGAGTCGAACAATAAGTCACCTAATGGGATCGACAAACTATGACGAATCAACATCACCAAAAGATGAAAAGTGAAGTCACGAAAAGGTTTCGAAAATAATAGTTATAACAACATGTTTTTCATCACGTATCAACATAATTTTTATCAATCGTATTCGAAATGTTTAAAGAAAATAAACTCTTCGCAAGAACTCGTTATACCATAAACGGATGTGTATATATATATATATTATATTTATTATATATATATCCTATTATATATATCTATTATATATATATATATATTATTCATATTATTATTATTACTTGTACCAAGGTTGTCATCAACTTTGTTAAGCAATAATCTGCAATCAAAATACCACCTAAGGCTTCGTAAGGATCGGGACGATCGCGTGCAGCCGCGGATATCGGACACCGGTGAAAGGACTCATAAAATTTTTCCCGAAAACAGTTGTAGTCTAAGTTTTGTAAAACGTAATTAGTTCACTACAAAACTCGTGCTCTGATTACCACTCTGTAACACCCCCACCCAAATGCGATACGCAGCGATAATTACAACGAATTGGGGTGCTACTTATAATACATGCACCCACGTCCAGTTAAACGGATCAAAGAAACGTTTATAAAAAACACAATTTTATTTATTATAAAGATCAGAGTTACAAAAAGGTCCAATACCATTATAGAAATTCTTCTAAAAAGTCACAACACAGATGATTTCTAAAACATACCTTTTAGTTATGACTCTATTTCAACCTGACCCCCCCCCCCCCCCCCCCCCCCCCCCCCCCCACCGGGCACCGTCCTTGATATCCGCGGTCCGTCCCATCAAGCCATCAACAGCAATTAACCTGAGATACATGCTTAAAAACGTCAACAAAACGTTGAGTGAATTCATAGAGTTTACAAATAACAGTTAGAACGCATAATTTGGTTCAACAAAGCGGAATAACGTTGGCTCGTAAGTCAAGTTATAAAAGTGTAGATTTCAACTACAGAGCCGTGCGCAGAAACTTAACACATTCATCTCGCTGGACAGAAATCATGACCGGGAAGTATGCAACTCCCTAATACAACCACAAATGTCCGTTGTAGGACGAAATCATGACCGAGAAGTATGCCACTTCTCCTAATACTAACCACAAAATGTCTGTTTGACAGGGTGGTCCCAACAGATTCAAAACCCGGACAGGGTTGTCAAACCCAATATATCTATTTAATGAATTAGCGTTCACCAACACATGGTAACTAACGGTCACACAGCAAAAAGGCATATACTCAGTAGTGAAGGAATCATGTTCAAGTATCAGAAACAGTTTGCATTCAATTTTACAAAACAAGTAATGTATCCCCCTCGCGGAGTTAAAAACATTAAAAACTTTAAAAGCGAGGCTATGAACTCACATTTATCAAAAGCCAAAGATAAAATAATCGAAACAATCCACGGAAAGTCGATGAACACGATCATGACCTATAGATTACGTCGCTCGATTACTATACCGAAAAGTATAATCAACGATGCGTACATCGTATTAGCAAAATCATATATATGTATTCATACATGTGATGAGAAATCCACTTGCGCCTTAGATCCTAAAACCCCACGATATTAGGTTACGATCGGTCTTTTATTTACATCATACATTGCTTAATCGAATACTTTCTATTTTAATAAACTTTATATTTTTAGAAAGTTACTATTTTCGAAAAGTTACCATATTTAGTAAGTCTCGTTATCAAAATATATTTGTGATAATATTTAGTTATCTCGTCGAACCCTCGACCGACAATGTTGTTACCAACTATTCATATCGATATTATTTTCCGATTATTACTAAAGTTTCTATTTTTAGAATCAACCCCGTTCGTATCCATCGCTAAGTTTAAGATGTCTTCCTTTTAGTAATGATAGCGTTTACTTACTTTTATTCTACCCGACAAGTTTTGTATTAACCCGCTGATTTTCAAAAGTCAACGCTAGACTTTGTTTGACTTTTTTACTTATATTTATTTTCTAAGTCTGACCCGACTAAAACGACCCACTAGATCACATTTTCATGACTCGGACAAAGAAGAGATTTTATGCGAAACGATATTACAGACAACTTTTTAGTTTTAGTCGAGACCCGGAACTGGACAGAAAATAACCAAAACACCCCTGCAAGAATCTGCAGGAACTTTGACCCTGGGTTTTGACCGGTTATATCACACTTTCGTGACTTTGACCAAAAAGAGAACATACGTAAAACGTTATTCCGAACAACTTTCGTGTTTTGCCGGAAGGCTGAAACGGCCTCGAAAGTGCTCAAATCATTAAATTAATAATTCTGTCAGATTCAATATATATTAAAATGACTTATTTTTCTACTAAAGTGTATATTTCGATTTCGCTCCAGTTTATTCGTTATTGGGAGTTAGAAGTCCCATTTTATATCAAAACGTCCGTAAAAATATAATTTGTAGTATTTTGTAAACCAAATTCTGACTTTTTAAAATCTCGGACCCCGAATCACACGTTCCGTTTTCTTGTCAGAATATACTCGTTACAAAACATGTCAAAATCCGTTTTTGACCCAAAAACTCATCAATAATACATCCAATATGGCCTATAATTTCATATCAATCCCACTTTATAATCAATAACATATTATACTAGACGCCGCAAGTTTCAATAGATTTCATCACATGCAATCAAACGTAATCAAATCAAATGAACGAAACAAACGAAATAATCATAAAAGAGTGCTCATGATGTTATACAGAGCGAGATCGGAAAAATAAAAATGTCGGGTCGTCCTCCTTTGTCCTAGCCGCGGCTCACTCCAACCACAAACATCAAAATCCAAAACTTAAAATCAACCCAAAGAATAACAAATCAATAGACCACACCCTTGTGTGTCTTTTGCTCGGTTGGAACCACAACCCGAACCAAGAACCACCACTTTTTACTTGTTAAATCTTTGTACAAAACTCTCCCCACTAGTTATTTATCCACCACATACACCAAAACCTTCTTTTTTTATAAAAACTCAAACCATGCATAAATCTTAATGCGTGTCTATTTTTCTTTCATGAATGATTATACTATGATCATCTAAAGGTTAATTGATGACTAGAAAATCAAAACACCAAAGGTGTTTGTTTTTGTGGTCCGTTCGAACCCAAAAGGAAGAAAGGGATCAGGAAAACACTTTCCACTTGGTTTTATGTCAACCTTTATCATTTTTGGATAGTGATTAAATGGGTTTGATGATTAAAATTTTTGGTTTGTCTTGTTCTTTTTGTGTTGCCGTTCCAAGAGAGCAAGGAAGCAAGAGAAGAAAATTCATTTGCTTTATGCGTTATTATGGGTGAGATAAAAGTCCATGTTAGGTGATTATAGGAAGCAACAAAATTTCTCTTATGAGGACTCAAAATGTTGAGTGTGCATGTGGGTAGTAGCCTGCGGCTACACATGAGCAATGAGGGCAATTCATCATTTTTTTTCTTTTTATTTACTAATTAAAAGTATTGTTTAACATTTAAATAAAAGTAACTTGTACCCAATCTAATTAAAACGCGAGCTTTGGCATCGTTCGCCAGAAGATAACGGAAAAAAAAAAAACAAAACAAAAAATAATAAATAATAAAAAACAAATAATAATAATAATAATAAAAATTTAAAAATAAAATAAAAATAAATTAAAATATTTGCAAAATACATCATTGTGGTTTTCTCACACAATACATCCCTCGCCAGAAGATAACGGAAAAATATTTGCATCGTTCGTGTTTATGGATGTATTGTGTCTAACGTTTGCTTAACGAATGATGTAAACTGCCAAAATTTTCTGACAAGGATAAATTGTGTGAGAAAATGCAAACCACAAGGAATGTATATGGATGACACCCGTGGGTAATGGGTATGGGTTCATTAAACCCGTCACCCAAACCCGTGTATTTTTTCTCACCCGTCACCCACCAATGGGTACAACTTTTTACCCATACCTATGCCCGTGGGTACCCATCGCCGGTGGGTAAACCCATGGGTTTGTGAAATGAAAAAAAGCATAAAACCATGATATATAAACTAACTATGAAACTAGGTAATAATAAGACATCATATTAATTTTCTAAATACTAAGTTCACAAAATACTTAATGACATGTCTGAAACTAGAAAAATTCATCATCATTACACCAAATCACATGCATGTACCGAGATATATCATGGATATATATTTGAAAGTTTGATATTTCATATTCATCTTTTAGTCTTGTAACTCAAAAAAATTTGTTAGTTTATTGTGTAGTCTAGAGATCTTGGTTGTTATTAAATATATACCAACAATCTCACAAATATTTAACTAGTATAATAAATTTTATTTTAACACAAATGGGTTTAGGTACACCCGTGGGTATTTAGGCGGGTACACTCGTGGGTTTCTTAAATGGGTACACCCATGATGGGTATGCATTACCCGTCACCCACCCACCACTTACCAATGGGTACAAATTTTCACCCACAACCCACCCGCGGGTGAAAAATAACGAGATTACCCGCCCATTTACGTGCGGGTACCCATGAGTTATGGGGTTTTCCTCGCCCGTTGTTTACTCTTTTATTTAAGAAACATAACACATTAGTATAAAGCTACGCAAAAACACAGAAAACAAGATTGACTTGGGTTCTTCAAGCTTTGACACCATTGAAGTATGATTATCGATTACTTGGTTACAGTTTTTGCATCTATTATCGATTAATGATATAAGTATACTTAATTTAGAGGTACTATAAGGGAACAAATAGTTATTATTCATCACATACGATGTGGGGTGGAATGCTTCCCGAATTACTTTCTATGATAGCACGTAAATATATCGTTTTTTACGAAGATTATCTCACATAAGTCTTGGCATTCAGCGGCCGCTGCAGCTCGTGACTACTCGAATGGACCTCCCTCGCGATTCCCATCTATATTGATTGCTGAGGAAGAAAAAGATAGTAGGGAATTTCACGAATTGTTCCTCCTCTCCAATAAGAGCGTCCGCATGATACGACTTACAGAAGCATATGGTAAGGTATGTAGATCTTCATGTGGGTGGCTTGTAACTGTTGGATGTGATGGTGCTGCACAACTCATCAATCCATTATCGCGTGAAACCATCAATCTTCCAAAAGTTGACTCTTTTCCAGGACTCGTGTGTAAAGACATTTGTTAGGCTAATCTCGCCTCTATTAAAAGCATAAGGGGTTATATGTATACTTAAGAAACTTAATAACTGCCAGAAAGCGGTTAGACGCGGTTACCATAACCGCTCCCAGCACTAGTATATATAGAACGTTAGATTACTGTTTATAAAAATCAGATTGTACAACAGAAAATACTTATTGTAATAGACTTCTTTGATTCAATAAAAACTATAGGTTGAATCAATTCTGCGCTTTTCTTTATTTACCTGTTCGCGTTTGATTGAAACCCCACTGGGCAACAAATTGGTATTAGAGCCTGACTCCGTTTTAACGATCGAAGAACGAAGTAGAATCAAGAGGCGTTAAGGGGTGGTTTCTGTATTAGAGAATTTGGAACCAAAACACAATTTTGGAGCGTTTTTTGGTTCGGACAGAAACAAGCAAAGAATAACCAGGTTCTTTGGACAAACAAAACAGGGGCGAAAAGAAAAGAAACAAACACCAGGAGGGTGTTCGTTGGTTGTACAAAAAAAAGGAAGAAGAACAGACTTTGTGTTCTTGCTGGTTCGAAAGGCAACAAGGAGGAAAATCATATCAAAGCAGGAATCATCAAGATTCGGGTTTTTCATTCTAACAAATCTGAATTTTATTACTTTTAGTCTTATATACTTAGATAAGATTAGAAATTACTTTGATTCCTAGTTGAACCTATAGATTTCCTAGATTCCTACTTAAGCTTTAATAGAATTAGGAATAGTTTTTTCATCCAAGCACAATGGGTGATGATAAAAACAAGGAAATTATAATTCACAAGGAGGTTACATCGTTTTCTCAATTTCAATGCCCTATTTTGAAATCTACAAACTACACAGTATGGGCTCTTCGTATAAAAACCATACTAAGGGCAAATGGGCTTTGGGAAATAATAGAACCTGAGGATAATGCACAAATAGACATAAAGAAAGATATGGCAACAACCGCATATCTTTACCAAGCATTACCAGAAGATATGATTTTACAAGTTGCTAGTTGCAAAAGTGCAAAAGAAATTTGGGAAGCACTGCAAACTAGACACATAGGTGTAGATAGAGTGCAAAAGGCACGGCTACAAACTCTCAAAACAGAATTTGAGATGTTAAAAATGAAAGAAGATGATAGTATTGATGATTTTTCAGCAAAACTCAATAATATTGTCACAAGGGCAAGCGGTTTAGGATCAACCTTTGATCAACAAACCTTAGTACGAAAACTTTTAAGTTCTGTACCAAAGAGGTTTATACAGATTGTGGCAGCCATAGAACAATTTACTGATTTAGAGGAAACAACTTTAGATGAGACAATTGGTAGGCTGAAAACATTCGAGGAAAGAATAAACCTTTTTAATGGAAACCCTAGTGACAATCAAGATAAACTTCTTCGCAAACCATGATAATAGTTCAAATCATGATAAAGGTTTCAGGAATAGTGGACAAGAGAAGTTTAGATCATCTCAGAATAACAAACACGAAAGTCCAAACAATTCAACAATGATAGGAAACCCTCACATAAGTTCAAGAAGAATAACTTTCAGAAAGGCACAAAGGATTCTAGTAAGGTTAAATGTTACAATTGTAACAAGTTTGGACACGTTAGGAGAAACTGCAAACAAAAGGATAGAGGACAAGAGCAATCAAACTTAGTTCAAGAAGATGTGGAACCAACGCTCTTGATAGCAGTTCAGGGAAAAGTAGATAAGGGTGAGGAAATCTTCTTAAATGAGAAGGAGATTAAACCTAAGAAGTACATAAGCACGGATGAAAGTTTATGGTACTTGGATAATGGTGTTAGTAACCATATGACTGGAATTAGGACACACTTTAAGGAAATAGACGGAAAATTTTCAGGAAGAATCCGTTTTGGTGATGGGTCATATGTAGAGATTAAGGGTAGAGGCTCTATATTACTAGAATGTAAAAATAAGGAACAAAGAGTAATTCCTAATGTTTATTACATTCCCAAACTGAAAAGTAATATTTTAAGCCTAGGACAATTAACAGAGAATGGGTGTAAGATCATTATGCAAAACAACATACTCTTGCTATATGGTCAGGATCAAAAACTCCTTATGAGAGTTGAGAGATCAAGAAACCGACTTTACAAGATCAACTTGAAA
>BQNB010072331.1:0-32470 GCA_026074375.1 Tanacetum coccineum
TGTTCTGTGGGTGTTTTGGATTGCTATTAATAAATGATAATTTGATATCACTTTGTAGTAAATCTGGGTCAAATGGGTCAGGCGGGTCATATAGGGAAGTAGGGTTAACCTTAATAGGGGTATATGTGATCTAGCTGGTATGGGTTAATGAGAGGCCACATGAACATATTGTAAGTGCCCTTATCTTGTTATAAAGGTATGGGTTAATGAGAGGCCACATGAACATATTGTAAGTGTCCTTATCTTGTTATAATTTTTATGTAGAAACAAGTTTAAAAAAGTTGCTTGCTTTCTTTACTAATGTTTTGCATACTATTGTATAAAAAAGAATGAGTTTTTGGTCCAAGTACATAGGTATAAAATCCATTCTAGCTTCTGTGATGTGGGCTAATTGAAAAAGGTATGATGTAGGTCGATTACATTCATTTGAACCATCTTAGTTAAGAAGCCAATCTTGTGTATTTGACCATTTTCAATTGTTTCATAAGGGGTGTTTGGATTTGCATTTTAAAGCTTGTTTAATTGATTCAAATTTCCTATTTGAATTAACAAATTTAGTATTTTGACATGTTGCTCATTTTTCACTTGTTATCAACCTTTTTAGCATGCTTCTTGTCCAAATGATGGTTATCTTTAACTTGTTGTCTACATTATATGCTTGCTATGACCATATCAGAATACTCGACGTAAACCCCTATTAGTTAATAGATTATTTTTTGATTAACTTTATTTTTAGCAGTTGTTAATTACAGTATCATTAACTTATGAAATGATTTCCATCATAGGAGCAATATCAAGCATGTATGATTGAGAGTCACGGGAAGGATGTTGAGTCACACCCCTATAATCAGGAAACATGAAATGAAGTCACTCTAGTAAATGGGGGCAATACACATGCGAGACACACAATCTGATCCCATTTTTGTTTTGAAAGGAACACCTTCCACTCCCACCGCTGCAACCTCGTATCCATCTGCGACATTTGATGTGGTAAGTTTGTCACTTTTATTCTCACACTATGTCTACGTGAATTAGTGATACATAATGTGGGTTGAAGTTAAGTTAATTACTTTAAAGGAAAGACATGTTGTAATGGGTTGAAATGGGTTGTCGTGGGCTATTATTATTTTTGAATATGTTGTATAGGGTATTTATATGTTAATGTAAGTTATAATGGTTTAAATAAGGTATTTTGTAGGTTCATGTATTGCAAAATTCTAAAGCAAACAAGAGCATGAGAGAAAGACCTTTTGGAGCGCTAAAGAAGATAACAGAAAGCAATATAAAGAACAACTCAAGTCTCATGGGTTGCGTTGACAATGAAGGAAGAAATGGTGAAAGAAGCGAATGCAGAGTTGGCGAGACGTTTGCTTAATATACACAACAACCTCTTATTTCTCTTCCCTAGTGAACAATAAATTGCATTTGGTACAAGTTATAATACACTGTCCAACTCTATAACTCTATAATTTGTAACAATGAGTTAGATAGAACACTTTTGATGATTTTTATGGTATTTTGGGTATTTGGATGATAATTATTTTCGGTTTTATTTGCCTATTTAGAGTTATTCGCTTTTAAATTGTGGTATATAACAGGATAAAAAACTAGAATAATACGGCCATGGAAAATTTAATGCAGGTTTTGCAACGAAATTGCAACTGAATATCAAAGTTTAAAACTCGATTTTGTGTCGAAAAAAATTTCATCGCAAAATATCATTGCTGCAATACAGTTGCAAAATATCGGGGTTGCAAAAGTGACTGTTGCAAAACCCGTAGAAAAATTTAACTGATGCAAATTATGTGCCGTTACAAATAAATTTTGTGTAATTCCAACGAATTATTTTACGTTGCAAACAAAATTTGCATGGAGCCTTTTTGTAATACTCAGAATTTATTGGAATTCCATTGCAAATAGCCTTTTGCAGTGGATTTGCAACCGATTTTGACGGTTGCATTAGGCATGTGTTATTGTAGTGTCACATAACGGGTTTTACTCCCTTTTTGTCAACCTAAGTCAAAGGTCACTTTGTGTAAATGCAACATTTCCCTTACGCGAAGTGTTTTACTTGAGATGCAAAGCACTTAGCTTGTTTGCATCAAGATGATTAATGATCATGTTAACTGTTTGTTAATCATGGATTAAGTCATATTGACTAGTTGAGTGTCTGTTATTTAGAAGTTGATTGTACTTTGCATTTTATCACTTTACAAACATTGAATGTTTTAGAAAATCTCATATTCCTTACACACCACTTCTCACTAAACATTCCCTTAATCATTTGTTTATTCTCAACCTTCCAAACAAATTATTATTCAAACTTTCCTACACAATCTAAACATTCTATCCTACTTTCCCAAATACATTTTCTAATCATTATTGTCTAATTTTTTATCTAGATAATATATAACTTTCCTTATTGCTTTGATAATAAATTTCTTTACCATTTTCACATAAACCTTAAACCACTCCTTCACCACATACAACCTCCCAAAGTTTACACTCACATGTGCCAACTCACATTCCTTACACATGTACCTTCTTCCTTCACATTCCAACACAGGCTCCTATGTGACTAATCAAATCCACTTTTTAACTCACTTACTCACACATCAATATTTGAATTTGAATTTTCAAATATTTCCCTCACATGATTTCTAAACTTCTCAAACATACTTTATCAACACCCTTATCTCAACATTTAAATTTGAAATTTGAATTTGAATAACCCTTCCTCACCTTAGGCTCCTATGTGTCAAATCACATTTACATCACATCCTCATCATTTCCAACTCACAACAACTCACAGCTCTCACACATAACAATTTGAATTTGAATTTCAAATTTTCTCCCATAAAAGATCCATGGTTCCTCACCAAGTTTGACATATTTCATTGGCATATACTTTCTTCCTTAACCCATGCCAACTCATCAACCTAAGCATGGTTAGTTCCTAAACCATCCTCTCATACACACAACCCTCTCACAACATTTAAATTTGAATTTCAAATGTCTTTACGTTGACACAATGAAAACTCATCCTTTACACTTTAATTTGAATTTTGAATTTCAAATCAAGGGAGGAAAACTTTTATTCAAACACCTGGGGAATACCCAAAGATTAACCCATTATCCAATGGTTATTCTCTTTCTCTTCAAAATTAGACAAACACCCCTAAAAATTCTTTTATACACTTCACAAACAATTTTTATAATATGGATATTTGAGTTGGTTGACCTTATAACACCTTGAGTGTTAGAATGATGGAAAAGTCAAAGCGTGAAATGCACTTGAGGGTTTAGCTAGAACGGGTATTTAAAATGCCAAAACCCGAGATGTGGGTCTAGCGCGCGTTAGTGCATTGCGAGCGCACCACCTACGAATTGGATTTTCTATTTCTTAGGTTTTAGCCTATAAATACCCCTCCTTAGCTAGTGTATTCCTCACCTCTTTCCATTTATTCTTTCTCTTTATAATTCTTCTCTCTAATCATCTAAGTCTAACATCACTTGTGTTCAAATCTTCTCTTCTATCATTCAATTAAAAATAACATATCTCCGTAAGAGAGCCACACAAGTACCTAATCCATACTTGTGTGTTAAGTCGAAGGTCTTATTTCTATACCCTTTCTATTAGAATTGAGTCTCTAAGTTAGGTTATGGCTTGATTCTTAAATCAACTTTACATTTGATTTGGTTGTAAGGGAAGTCTTGTATTGTGGTCAAGCCTAAACTGGGTGTTGATCTAGTGGGGTTCGTGATACTTCCAAAGGGGAAGTTTTTTATGGTCTTTGTGGTTAAGTCGAATCATGAGTTTTTGTGGGTGGTTTCTGGGGTTGGAATACCGTTAGGGAGTAGCTTTTGTTAGTGAGCGCCAATCTTAGTGCATATTAGTGGAGTGAAGTTGTAACGGTTTATAGTCCATCATAAGGATTATACTAGAGTAATAGTAGAGGTGTCGCGGATTTAAAATTAGATGTACGGATGGTATAAACCCCATCTCGAACCAGTACATATCGTGGTGTCAATCTCTCTCTCTCTCTCTCTCTATGTACTTCTTGGTTGTGTTGTAGTTTGATTGTTCCACCACTTAAACTCTTTGAGACTTGAAGTTTTATAAGCTTTGAAGAACTCAAAAAGACTGTATTCACCCCCTCTACGGTTCTACAATTTTATCAGGGTAGTTTACCTTTTTTAAGTTTTAAATCCTTCCTGAGAAGTCATTTTAAGTTGAAAACTTCTTTTTCAAAAATTTGATATCCTAACTTCTGTTTTTGAAAAAGTTGAGTAAGATTCATGGGTCAAGAGAACTATGTCGAGGGGTGTTTTATGCAAAGACTGCCTTTGTTAAAAGTTGATGGGTTTTGCTTTTGGAAAACCTGCTTTGAGACTTACGTTAAGTCCAAAGATCACTTTCAAGATGATGCATAGTATGAGTATGTTGGTCCTAAGCACAAGGAGATTCAAGGATGCACAATGTTAGGTCTTGAATTAGCTTGAATCACACGATATTGAACGATAAAGAATAGAGAGAATTAAGAGAGGAAGGCAAGTCTTTTACAATTTCAAAATTTTATAACAAAAGAGAAAAGGGATGGAAAATAAGTTTGTTACAAGCCTTAACCACCTAATGGTGATTAGGTGGCTATTTATAAGAGAGGGAGGAGAGCTTCCCTTCCTGTTGGGATCTCAGATTTGATGGTTACAAAATTACATATGCATAAATGAAGACGAATGAGACAACAAGGGATTAATATGACACTTTGGTATTCTACATATGGAAGAATTAAAAGCTGGAAGATTTCCATGAAGATAAGCATTGAAAAGTCAAAGAATATCAAAGATAAAGGAAGGTTTTAATTAGTTTTAATTAGCTTCCTAATACAATTAATTAGCTTCCTTTGTAAGCCTTAATATCCCTCTATATAAAGGGTATTAGGTGTGTAGGTTTAAGCATCCATCATAGTTAGATCTCTCCAATGAGAGTCTAATAGTTAGCTTATTAGTTTGTGTAATAGTTAGTTATCTAGATAGCATAGTCGACTGATTAAAGTCGAATAGTTTATAGTTTATTAGTATGAATAAAGAAAACCTTGTGATAACATTGATGTTCTTATTTGTTATTCCGCTGTGCTTTATATCATTCAATGTTATTATATCCTAGATGGGCAAAACGATCTATGAAGCCTACAATTAGGTTTCAACAGTTGGTATCAGAGCGGGTTGCTCTTGATATCTAGGATTTAAGGATTTATGGTCGAAGAACGAAGAAGAATCTAAAAATCCATTTGGGTTTTTATGTTCGTCACTTTCTGGGCAGCCGTGGTAAAACGATGATAAATCGTTTGTTAACCGTTGGATCGCCACGAAATTTTAACCGAAGGTTCTATACACATATAGGTATGATTTGACCGGGGCTAGATCTTTGATTTAAGTCCTCAAATTAAAGATACGATGTTTTTAAAACTGCCGCATAAAAGGTGTTTTTAAAGTTTTTGTTTGGTGATTATATTTGTCTTGACTAGCTTTGGTGAGTTGATTTTGAATCAACGATGAACCCTAGTCAAGGTTTTGATGTGACGTGTTGCTTGTTTTTGAAGGCCACAAGATCTGATGTGTTGACATTAGGGTTTTCCAGCAAACCCTAATTCTGAAAAAGATTTAGTTTGATAATATATGTCTCTACTTGATTTGATTTTTGTTCATAAGCTATTTATTGCATCTGGTAATAATGATTAGTATTGATCTGGGATCAATCATCATTATTATTGTTACTGGCTATGGTGAGTTGATCCGGGATCAACGATGAACCCTAGCTGAGATACAATAAGTATGTCTTGTTGGCACTATTATTAGAAAGAGAAGAGATTTTGTGTTTTGGATTATGGTGTATTCACAAGCAGCAGTCTTTGTGAATTTATGTTTGTTGATGGATCTGCTTAAAGTAATGATATTGAAATTCCACGTGTGAATGTATAGTGTTCGTGTTTATGAGAGAATGGAAAAAGATTGTGTCTGGGTATAGAATTGTAGCTTCAAGAATTTTTAGTGTTGCTCGTTGCCCTAAAGAAGTGCGTTTTGTGTATTTGTGATTGACACATGAATTGTTAAGTCGTGTTTATGGCTTACAAGATTTAGGGTTACTAAAACCCTAACAGAATTCGTTGGTGTCTTTTGAGGTGTTTGAATTTTGCTGTCAAGGTTAAGGTTAATGTTTTCTTGGCTGCGTGGTGTTACAACAGGAAATATTAAGGTTCCCAAAAGTTCCCAACAAACCTTAATATTTAATGCCAGAGTAGGTTATGAGGTTATGAAAACCCTAAAAGAAGTCGTGGTTAATGTAAATGAACCATGAAGTATGGTTTGTCATGGTCTTTAAAGCTGCCAAGGATTCACATTTGTTGCTGCTGCCAATGACGATTTGTGCAAACACAGCTGCCAAGGACGTGAACAAGAGGACCGCACAAGTTCGTTTTGTTTGCTGGTATGATGGACCACAAGAAAGAGTACTACTGATTGGGACCAACAATGGGTTGTATTGCTCATTCTTAAGTTAGTACCGATAGCTTTGTGTTTGTACCGCTGGTACATATGTTAGTACCGATGATTTATAAGCTTAGTACCACTGGTAATACTAGGGTCAATCTTGGTACTGCTCGTGGTCACATATGGTACTGCTGTCTCGTTTGCTGCTGCTTATGACGAGTATGTACTACTCTCTGCCAAGTGCCAAGAGAATTGTGAGTTTGATTGGCTGCTTGGTGCTCGTGGTCAGTTCAAGTTTGTACCGGTGGTTACTTGGACTTTGTACCGCTTCTTCTACTTTGTACCGATGGTTAGTGACTGAAACAAAAATAGATTGGTGACAGATTATGTGTCACTAATTATAATAGGGGGAAGGAGCATAGCTTTGGTGACAGTTTTGCAACTAACTAGTGATGGTATAGTAACATTTTTTGTGACAGTTTTGGGACAGAAAGTTGGTCACTAAAATGGCAGTTTTTGAGTTTGTACCGTTTGGATAGTACCGTTTGTTTTGTCTGATATATCTAGTTTGTACCGCTAGCATTGTCCGATGTTGGACAACAAATGCATTTGGGTCTCGAACGATGATAAAGTTTATGGTTTGCTTTGGAGAGTATTATGAAGACATTTGATACAATGGCTTTTTAATCAATTGTGTGACAAGGGTAACCTTTTTGTTACGTACAAACAAGGATTGCAAGTAGATCGCCGGCTGAGGCAACAGTCACATAAGAGAGGATGATGTTATTGCACTTAGATGATTTTCATTAATAATTACTATTTGAAGCCAACTGATTTTGAGATTCAAGAGATGGTTAGCATACTTTCAGGGGAAGCTTATTGTTAACATGTTTAACCATCTACATGTACCACTTAAGGGGAAGTGTTCACAAGTTGCTTATCTACATATGGACCCTATTTAATGATTACAAAAAGGGGAAGAAGACTATATGGTTTGCAGCTTATTTATGAGTGGTGACATGTACAAGAAGATCTTATTTCAAGGGGAAGCTTTGAAGATTGTTTCATACATGAAGATTGTTTTGTAATATCAAATAGGGGAAGATTGTTGGGATTTGAGATTTGATGATTACAAAACCACATATGAAGAAAAGAAGAAAGATGAAACAACAAGGACTTAATGTGCAATATTAAGTTAGCTTCTTATCAAAGCTAGGTTTTCTTGTAAACCCTAGCCTCTCTAGTATATAAAGAGAGGTAGGGTTTAAATTTGCGTTTTGCGAAAATTAAGAGTCGTACCGTGCTTTGGATGGATATCCGTTTTAATGAACGAGAAACCGTAAATTTATATTTTATTCTCGAGAGCTTGATAAATTTTTATTTTATTTTTATTTTTGTAATTTTAAACTTCTCCCGTTGGTTGCCGAAAACAAGACTAAAAATCGTGTTTTTATAAAAATTACCAAACCGGGCTAGCTTTTGTGCCCGAAAATCTATAAAATACAAAGTTAATAAAAATTTTAGCCCAATCTCCTTGTTTTCTCCCCATAACCAGTTATAGAAAATAAAAACAAAGAGTATATTTTTTTAGGAATTCATCCAAGAAATAAAATTCTAAAATTACAATCCCTAATTTTAGCAAGGTCCAAATAAAACATATCCTCCCTTAATTTTTTTTATAAAAATCGGTTCAATCCCCCTCCCCTTTTCTTTTTTTTCAGCCGAACCATGTACACCCTTATATATAGATAATAAGTAAAAAATTTTTTTAGATACACATTACTAAATCTCCTATTTATACTCACAAATACATATTTTTGGTAAAAATAAAACTCCTATATCTAATATTTGAGCAAACCGAACCTCATCATTGTTTCTTCTCCCATTCTATTCGGCCAATTCACCACACCAATTAAACCTCGCCTTTTTTTCCGTTGCCATGTTTAATTACCTATACATACACTCCCTCATCTCTTTAAAACAACATAGATATCAACACACTTATCCAACCAACGACCTCCATCCCCTCTTTCTCTCTTTGTTCGTCGAACGTACAAACACCACCATACCATCATTCAATCTCATCAAAACCCCCTTTCTAAATCACAACACAACAAATCAATGCTATAATAACCTCTATTCATAAACACACTCAAAAACATCATGCAAGGATTTTCCTAAATCTTGATTTTTAGGGCTTTATTGATTTCAAGTAAAAGAAGAAGTGTTAGGGTTTATTGTTAAAGAATCCTACAAGATTTGAAGGGTAAAAATCAAGCTAAGGTTTTATTTGTTGGGTCTTGAATTCGGCAGCCCTAGGGTAGAAGGAGAAGAATACTTGTGATCACTATTTAAAAACATTTGAGCTTTCGTTATTCTCTATTTTTGATTATGACTTAATATTTGGTTATACTGTTTTTGATTTGTCACTTATTAATCAGTGCATTTCATAAATATTATGAGTTTTGTTTTGACATATAAAAATTATGTTATTGTATATGAGATATGTTAAAATGATATGTAGTGGCATTGCAAGTTAATGATTGGTGTTTTGGAAGAGTCTTGGATTGATTTACTAGTGATTAATTGATGCAGTTTTGAAACAGTAGCAAAACCATGTCATATCTCAAAACTTTTAGCTTGGGGTCTATGATTAAATTTCATAGGTAGATAGATATATGTCTCAGCTCTATGGGATAGTTGGATGCTCAACCAATTGTTCCGGATGAGTGAGATATGGCCAAAATACGAAACTAGGTCAAATCTGAACCTTCAATTAGGATACGTGTTTTTCTATAGATTATTGAACTAAAGGTTGGGTTTTTAAAACATGGACTTATACTAGACATCATAGGGAAGCTCCAACACTTGGCCTCACCTTGATTGCTATTATAGATTTTATTTTATGGTCATTTTCATAAAAGTGTATATTTTGGCTAATATTTTGTTTTGGTAGTCTGTCATTAAAATATCAATTCCCATTGATTGGTAAAAGTTTAGATTGATTGGGTTAATGTTCTGGAAACTAGATTCAAATAGATTTCCATGGGCGAAAACCTCATATTCATAGCCCTTACGGATTAATAATTATGCCTTCTTAAAAACTGGTCAAATCAGAAACTGGAAATTTACGTCTTTTCTAAGAACATATAAAGTACACAATTTTGATAATAAGATAAGAATTAATATGTAAAACTTAATATATGTTTATTTACTTATAAACTCAGATTGTTAGTCATATTTTGGAATAAAACCACTTTAGTTAAGTCATTGCGCAACGCCACGCATATATCTAAGAAACATATCCCATACGTGTTAAATTTTCTTACGTATTGTTTTTACTTTTATATCTTACTAAGTCACGTCACTCCTTTTGGTTGTCGGTGATTGTTGGTGACCTCTCTCAATCTATATACTCAGCTTCTCGATCCTCGTCGCTTATTTGACTTATGGTGAGTTTATAGCCTCGCTTTTCAAATATTTCTCTTAAACCCCGCGTGGGAGATGCATGCTAGTTTTTATAAAACGAACACAAGTAGATTTTTCTCCTATGCTTGGACCCATATGTGAATATATGTTGTTGCTTGAGTAGCTTTGTTCATAAGACCCTAATTGTAAGCCGTCAACTACCTATGATGGGTAGCCGCTCATACAATTAATAGCGCTATGGGCTTGACAACCCGGTTCGGTTTTTGGGAAGTTTGAATCCGAAAAGTGAGCACTCCCAATGTACGGACATATTGTATGGAGATTTGAGTAGGTATCTGATGAAATACCTAGCCTGGGGGCATTCATTGTATTATTATTATTTGTTTATGGAATTCGTCAATAGGATCGGTGTCACGAGCTCAATGCAACTGTTGGTTATTAGCTTGTCTGATCAACAAGTCTATATGATGCTTATGAATATTATGATGCTTGTGTTCAACCTTTTTTAACTGTTTATTACTTATAAAACCTATGAATTCACTCAACCTCGTGTTCACTTTTTAGCATGTTTCATCTCAGGTAATTGAAGTCCGGAGACTTGGAGGCAATGAAGAGGAGGATTCGCGCTAAACTTTTGTTCACCATTTAAGAAATCCATTCCTCAATAAAAACTTGTTTTAGTTTGGTTATATCAAACTTATGTACTGTATGGTAACGATCTTTTGGGACTACGCTTTTGAACTCTGAATGAATGGAATGGAATGGTTGTTTGTTTTAAAACGTCTCTTTGAGTCGTTCTTTATTTCTTGCGACTATTGTACTTTTATTTAACACCCAAATTGTTGGTTCCGCTGCGTGTAAATTTGGGGGTGTTAAAGATTGGTATCAGAGCCACAGGTTATAGAGAACTAGGTTGTTTTCAAAACCTAAACTATAACTTTATTTTTAAAAACATTTAGCGCGCAAATTCCTCATGATGCCGGCCAAGTCGTTCTTGCAATTACGTTTCTAGCATTATATATTGCGGGTGTATTATCACTACGTATTTATTAATAAATACTATGATATATATGTTGAGATATATATTGATTATTAAACTTTATATATTAAAGTTTTTATCATACTTTGAAAGTCTCATATCTAATGTATTGCATACATTCATATTTGCATACATTCATATATTTTGCATACATTCGTACTTTGCATAAATTTTATTAAATATAGTGACCTTATACGTGTCCCTCGTATTCTCAGATTATCATGGCGAACCTATTTCCAAATGACGACGCGAATGCTTTCGTGCCAAACTTCAACATTGAGTTTGTACCGAATCCAGGCCATGCACATTTTGCTAACAACAACAATAATAATGGATGGATGGAGTAGGATGTACCACTAGGAGAGATAGATGTGCCGATGGTAGACTCGGAGTCTAACGAGGAGGAGACGGATGATGAGGATGATGATGGCAATGTTGTGGATGAGCCTAAACCGAGCACCTACGATGTTGGAGGTCCATCTACGGCAATCACAACTCAGCCTCAGGTGATTGATGACTTGTATATCCAGGTGGATAATTTGAGAGATAGACAAGGAGTGTTGACGAGGAAGATGGAGGAGGTGAGTGATGCTAAGGCAACTAACAGTGTTGCCATTAGAGGGATCCACCCTAGAGTGACTGCTTTAGAGGAGCAGGTGCAGACCCTGCAGACAGCTCTACATGAATCCAGGTCGAAGAACCAGCAGTGGCAGACTACAGTGGCTGAGATGCACAGTCGCGAGGGTACCTTGATGCAGTACATGCTGTGGATGGAGGAGCGCCTCACTGTTTTGGAGAAGAGACTTCCAGGACCGCCTCCGGGGGCCCAGTAGTCATTTTTCTTCCTTTCTTACCTTGTTGGTCTAGGATCTTTTGTATAGTACACTAAACTGCTAGTGCCAGTTAGTGACCTTGTGCTGCCAGGTGTATTTTGTTCTCTATGTAAACACCGCAGTTCTATTCGGATTTATGTAGGATGACTCCTAGTAGCTTAGTATTATTAGTAGTTCTTCTTATTGGATCATGTAGTCACTAAACCGGCCTGTCGGTTAGTTGACATAGTACTAGTGCTAGTAATGACCTAAGTCATGTTTAGGTCACGTTTTGTAAAACACTACAGCATTGTACTAATTTTGGGTGCTTAATGAAGATAACTACTTTGATCTTTAATTACTGTGTTGTGATTGCTTATATGATTATCCAATTGTTCGCTTCCTTGATTGTTACTCATATGATTATTCCTGTAAGTTATAATTATACCAATGGTATGAGTACTTACACTTTTCTTTTCCTGTGTCGTGATAGAATCATGGCTCCTAAACAAATGTCGCAAGCTGCCATTGCCAAGCTAATTGCCGACGAAGTGAAGAAAGCTCTTGACGCCGATCGTGCCACCAGGAACACGACAGGTGCTGGAGGACCTGGCAACGTGGAAGGTGCAGGCAATGCAGGAGGTCCCGAAAGAGCACAACAGGCCAGGGATTGTACTTTCTCAAGTTTCATGAAGTGTGGTCCTACTCAATTCCATGGTAAAGAAGGGGCTATCGAACTTTGCCGTTGGTTTGAGAAGATGGAAAGTACTTTTGGGATCAGCGAATGCGCTGAAAGGAACAAAGTCAAGTTTGCTGCTGCTACCCTTCAAGGTAGAGCTTTAACCTGGTGGAACACTCAAGTTGCCACCCTCGGTTTAGCAGAGGCAAACGGGAAATCATGGGATGATATGAAGAAGATGATGTTGGAAGAATTCTGTCCTGAAGAAGAAATATCAAGGATGGAAGATGAGTTGAGAAACTTAAGGTTAAGGGACCATGACATAGCTGCTTACACCAACCGATTTAACGAATTGGTTTTACTATGTCCTGAGGTTGTTCCATCTATCAAAAAGAAGATCAGTCAATATATCAAGGGGTTGCCATCATACATTCAGGGTGAGACCTATTCTTCTAAGCCAACTACCCTAAATGAAGCTATAAGGATGGCGCATGGTCTTATGGAGCAGAAAGTTCAAGGATGGAAGGAAAAGAATGCTGAGCAAAACAAGAGAAAATGGGAAGGTGGAAATCAAGGGAATAATCAAGGTAACCGTAATAACAACCGGGGAGACAACCGTGACACCGCCTCGTCACAATCAAAAACAATAACGACAGGTATGGAGTGTGCTAGGGCCCATTGATCAAGCTCAAGGTTGAAAATTGGTGTGTGAACCAAGTGGAGGGCAACGCCCGAAGTGCCAATAGGTGGTTACTTTGTTCCATTTTTGGAAATTGCCAGTGAAATGCAATATGTGGAAAAAGGGGACATATTGCTAGGGATTGTCGTGGTAAAGGAGTAGCCACTGGTGCTAATACTGAGCCGATTAAGGTTTGTTACAAGTGTGGGGACCCGAATCACCTTGCCAACAGTGAATTGTGTCCCGAGAAGAAGAAGCAGGATGGAAGGAATGCAAGTGGCCATGTTTATGCCGTGAAAGATGTCGATCAAGCCCAAGGCCCAAATGTGGTGACTGGTACGTTTCTGCTCAATAATCGTTATTTTAGCATGTTGTTTGATTCGGGGTCGGACAAGAGTTTCATAAATGCTAGTCTTACTCATTTAATTGACAACGAACCGGAAAGAATAAGTGCTAGTTATGAGGTCGAGTTAGCCGATGGAAGGATCGCTAGTACAAATACCGTATTAAAGGGGTGTGGGCACTTTAAAATTAGTAAACCATCTTGTAAAATCGATCTATGCCTATAGAACTTGGGTCTTTTTTTTGATGTCATAATTGGCATGGATTGGTTAGCCGATAATGATGCCGTCATCATCTGTGGTAAAAAGGAGGTGCACATTCCGATTAAGAATCGAACGTTAGTGGTTAAGGGTGATAGCAATTCTTCCCGATTAAAAGTGATATCCTGTATTAAGGCAAGAAAATACATCGAAAGAGGATGTCATCTATTCTTAGCTCACGTTACCGAAAAGGAGAAATCTGAGAAACGTCTCGAAGATGTACCGGTAATTCGTGATTTCCCTGAAGTATTCCCTGATGACTTGCCGGGACTTCCCCCGCCTCGACAAGTTGAGTTCAAAATTGATCTAGTGCCGGGTGCTGCTCCAGTTGCCCGTGCACCTTATCGCTTGGCCCCGTCAGAAATGAAGGAATTGTCTGAGCAATTGAAAGAATTGTTGGAAAAAGGATTTATTCGCCCGAGCTCGTCACCCTGGGGAGCTCCGGTATTGTTCGTAAAGAAAAAGGACGGGTCATTTCGTATGTGTATCGATTATCGCGAACTAAATAAGTTGACGGTCAAAAACCGCTATCCTCTCCCGAGAATTGACGATTTATTCGATCAACTTCAAGGTTCAAGTGTATATTCAAAAATTGATCTACGTTCGGGGTATCATCAACTTCGCGTTCGAGAAGAGGATATTCCCATCACCGCTTTTCGAACGAGGTATGGTCATTATGAATTCCAAGTGATGCCGTTTGGTCTAACCAATGCACCGGCAGTGTTCATGGATTTGATGAACCGTGTCTGCAAGCCGTATCTTGATAAATTCGTGATCGTATTCATCGACGACATTCTCATCTACTCCAAGACCAAGGGAGAACATAGTGAGCATCTAAAGATCATTTTGGACCTGCTCAAGAAAGAGAAATTGTACGCCAAATTCTCGAAATGTGATTTCTGGTTGGAGTCCCGTTCAATTCCTTGGCACATGTTATTTATAATGGAGGCGTTCCATGTCGATCCCGCAAAAATTGAGCTATCAAAATTGGCCTGTTCGACGTGCCACTGAGTAAGACATTTATGGGATTAGCGGCATATTTATAGAAGATTCATCGAGGGATTTTCTTCTTTGATCGCCAAGCTCCTTACCAACTTCTCAAAAAGAATAAGAGATGCGAGTGAGTGTGGCGGATGAGGATGAAGCATTTCCAAAAGCTTAAGCAAGATCTATGTATTGCCTCCAAATTTTAGCTTTTGCCCGAAAGTTCCTAATGATTTGTGGTTTATTGCGATGCATCAACTCAAGGTTATGTGCTTGTTTCTAAGGTACTAATGCAACGTGTTAAAGTGATTAGTCCTATTGCTTCCCGGCAATTGAAAACTCATGAAGAAACCTACACTACTCACGATCTAGAATTGGGTGTTGTGGTTTTTGCTATTAGACTCTGGGACATTACCTCTATGGTTACAAAATGTGTTGTGTACACGATCTTTAAGATCTACAATACATTTTGGATCAGATGAGAACTTAACATGGAGGGACAATGGCGTTGGATCGAATCTATTGAGTGATTATGGATTGTGAAATCCGTTACCATTTCCTTGGCATGCAACGTAGTAGCCGATGCTCTCAGCAGAAAAGTTCGAGATAAACCTTTGAGGGTTCGATCTTTGGTGAAGACTTCATACACCGACTTGTCCGAAAGAATACTCAAGGCCTAATTGGAAGTTATGAAACAAGAAAATGTCAATGCGGAAAACCTGGGTCGATTTTTGAAGCCTATCTTCGAGATCCACTCCAATGGATTCGTATTTTGAATAAATTCATGTGTAGTTACCGTTTGTTGGCGGACTACGAGACTGATTATGCACGTATCCATAAGTCGAAAATAGCTATTCTTCCGGGTCGACCAAAATGTATCAAGACCCTGAAGAAGTTATTTTGGTGGCGAATATGATAAGCCAGAGACTATTTGCCCACATATGTTAGTAAAAATACCCTAACGTGCGCACAAAGGTCAAAGTCCGAGCATCATCGACCGTCTGGACTCCTACAGTAACCCGATATTCCTAAATGGAAATAGTGGGAACAATTATTTATTGGATTTTGTTATGGGTCTTCCAAGAACGTCTAGTGGTTACGATTCTATTTGGGTAATTGTTGATCGGTTGACTAAATCAGCTCACTTTTTGCCGATGAAGAAAACCGATAGTATGGAAAAACTCACCCGGTTGTATCTGAAGGAAGTTGTTGTAGCATGGTTGTACCATTGTCGTTCATTTCAGGACCGCGATTGCCGTATTGCATCTGGGTTTTGGGAGGTCCCTTCAAAACGCTGTAGGACAAACTTAATTATAAGTACGGCATACCACCCGGAATACGGTGATGCATGGTCAAAGTGACGAGAACGATTCAAATCTGGAAGAATGTTGCGTGACTGCGTAATTTGATTTCTGTGGAAGTTGGATGACACTTGCCTTGGTCGAGTTTTCTTATAATAACAATTCCATGCTAGCATCAAGCGTCGGCACCCTATATGATGAACTTTACGGGATGAAAGTTAGACGCCTGTTTGTTGGTGTGAAGTTGGGTGATAACCAAACTAACTGGCCCCGGTTAATACGTGTGGGACCACGAAAAAGATCATACAAATGAGATATCGCTTGCTCACGCAAGAAGCGACTCACAATGAGTGATGCTGTTGATCCCCTGAGACACGAAAGCCAATGGAGTTCGTTGTGGGTGATCATGGTGATGCTCAAGGTTTCGCCTTGGTAGGGCGTAATTCGTTTTTGGTAATCGGGAAAGTTGAGTCCACGTTTATGTGGGACGTTTAATGATTATTATTAAGATTTGGGCCTGGGATTTTTCGATTAGGGGGGGGAGTTTACCGAATAAACTTCGCGTGGCATTATTAATACGTTCATGTTTTTTAATCTCTAGAAGTGCCTTGCGGGATCGAGAACCTGGTGTTTACTCTTGAAGATATCCACACAGGACGATAAATTGCACTTCATCGAAGAACCCGTGGAAATTATGGACCGTGAAGTAAAGCAGTGAAGCAGAGCAGGATTCCTATTGTTAAGGCTGGTTGGAACTCATGGAGAGGTCCAGAGTCTACATGGGAAAGAGAAGACTTTTTCATGAAGAAGTATCTGCATCTATTTCCGAGCAAGAAGTTGTTGTATTCTCAAAGATAAAGACGCGAGGACGTGGCGATAATTCGAGCGCAGGGACGTCGCTCCCTGTTAAGGATGGGAGGATGTAAACCCCTGAATAAATGGTCATAATTTATTTTAACACTCCTTTTATTAATTTTATAAATTTAACAATTTTCTAAAAATTTGGTTGAAATTAATATTTTATAGATTTTGGCCGAGTTATCGAACCATAAGTCACCCGTTATTCGATCAGAGAAGATAAGGGCGCGTAAGTATAGTCCCGTAAATTTCATTAGAGTTATTTTAGTTGGTATTTAGCACCTTCGATGTCTGGAATTTGTGACGTGTTTTAAATTTTGCGTTTTGCGAAAATTAAGAGTCGTACCGTGCTTTGGATGGATATCCGTTTTAATGAACGAGAAACCGTAAATTTATATTTTATTCTCTCGAGAGCTTGATAAATTTTCATTTTTTTTATTTTTGTAATTTTAAACTTCTCCCGTTAGTTGCCGAAAACGAGACCAAAAATCATGTTTTTATAAAAATTACCAAGTCGGGCTAGTTTTTGGGCCCGAAAATCTACAAAATATCAAGTTAATAAAATTTTGGCCCAATCTCCTTACTTTTCTCCTTATAACCGATTTTAAGAAAATAAAACTAAGAATATGTATTTTTTTAGATACACATTATTACTTCCTTATTTATATACACAAATACATAATTATAGCAAAAATAAAACTCTCCCTTTGTATTTTTTTTTCAAATCGGCAGAAACCAAAAAAAAAACCATGTACCCAACTCCTAGTTTTTCTAAAAACATCTCATATATAAATACCTATACTCTAGCTCAAAACCATTTACCAATCTATTATTCACACACACACTCAAACTCTATATCTTTTTTTCTTTCTACAAACCAAACATCATCATTGTTTCTTCTCCCATTCTATTCGGCCAATTCACCACACCAATCAAACCTCACCTTTTTTTTCTTGCATGTTATTACCTTATAAGACACTCCATCTTCTCTTTAAAACACATAGATATCACACACTTATCATGCAAGGATTTTCCTAAATCTTGATTTTAGGGTTTCTCATCAATTGAAGGCTAAAAGAGTGTCAAGGGTTAAATTGTGGTGGTTTTTAACAAGATTGGTGAAGTAAAAATCAAGCTAAGGCTTTGTTTGTTGGGTCCTATTATTCGGAAGCCCTAGAGTCCAAAGAGAAGAGATTTTCTTAATCTTGATCATCCATTTCAAAACATTGCGAGCTTCTTATTCTCTATTTTAATTATGACCTAATTTTTGGTTTTGCATGTTCTTGATTTTCACTTTTATAAACATGCATGGTATGGATCTATTTGATTATGTTTGATCTATAAAATTTATGTTATTATGATTGGGATATGTTAATATGATATGTAGTGGCATTGTATGATAATGATTGGTGAGTTGGATGAACTTTGGATAAGTTTACTAATGATTTATTGGGACAGTTTTGAGGCAGTAGCTAAAACGTATGATAACTCTAAAAATTTAGCTTGGGGTCTATGATTAAATTGTATAGGTAGATAGATATATGTCTCAGCTCTATGGGATAGTTGGATGCTCAACCAATTGTTCCGGATGAGTGAGATATGGCCAAAATACGAAACTAGGTCAAATCTGAACCTTCAATTAGGATACGTGTTTTTCTACAGATTATTGAACTAAAGGTTGGGTTTTTAAAACATGGACTTATACTAGACATCATAGGGAAGCTCCAGCACTTGGCCTCACATTGATTGCTATTATAGATTTTATTTTATGGTCGTTTTCGTAAAAGTGTATATTTTGGCTAACATTCTGTTTTGGTAGTCTGTCATTAAAATAGCAATTCCCATTGATTGGTAAAAGTTTAGATTGATTGGGTTAATGTTCTGGAAACTAGATTCAAATAGCTTTCCATGGGAGAAAACCTCATATTCATAGCCCTTACGGATTAATAATTATGCCTTCTTAAAAACTGGTCAAATCAGAAACTGGAAATTTACGTCTTTTCTAAGAACATATAAAGTACACAATTTTGATAATAAGATAAGAATTAATATGTAAAACTTAATATATGTTTATTTACTTATAAACTCAGATTATTAGTCATATATTGGAATAAAATCACTTTAGTTAAGTCATTGTGCAACGCCACGCATATATCTAAGAAACATATCCCATACGTGTTAAATTTTCTTACGTATTGTTTTTACTTATATATCTTACTAAGTCGAGTCACTCCTTTAGGTTGTTGGTGATTGTTGGTGACCTTTCCTGATCTATATTACTCAGCTTCCGTTCCTCGTCGCTTATTTGAGTTACGGTGAGTTCATAGCTCGCTTTTTAAATCTTTTTCTTATACCCCGCGAAGGGAGATGCAGGCTAGTTTTATTAAAAACGAACACAAGTAGGTTTTTCTCCTATGCTTGGTACCTGTATGTGAATATATGTTGTTGTTTGAGTAGCTTTTCGTTCATAAGACCCCAATCTGTAAGCCGTAAACTATCCTATGATGGTTGCCGCTCATACAATTAATTGCGCTAATGGGCTGACTACCCGGTTCGGTTTTTGAGGACAGTTTAAATCCGGGAAAGTGAGCACTCCAATGTAAGACATATTGTTATGAAGAATTTTGAGTAGGTATATGACGAAATACCTAGCTGGGGGCATTCATTGTATTATTATTAATTGTTTATGGTATTTCGTTCAATGGGGATCGGTGTCGCCAGTGCTCCAATGCAACTGTTGGTTATTAGCTTGTTGATCAAAAAGTCTTATATGTGCTTATGAAATATTATATTTGCTTGTGTTCACCCATTTTCAATGGTTAATTACTTTAAAAAAAACCTATGAATTCAACTTCAAAAAAAAAAAAAAAATAAAAACCTCGTGTTGACTTTTAGCATGTTTCATCTCAGGTAATTGAAGTCTGGAGACTTGGAGGCAATAAAGAGGAGGATTCGCGCTAACCTTTTGTGCATTATTTTAAAAATTCCTATTCTTAACTGATAATACAAATTTTAGTTTGTTATATCACAACGGTTATGTTGTTTGGTACCGATCTCTTGGGACTACGCTTTTGAACTCTGAATGAAAATAATGGAATGGTTGTTTGTTTTAAAACGTCTCTTTGAGTCGTTCTTTATTTCTTGTGACTATTGTACTTTTATTTAACACCCAAATGGTTGGTTCCGCTGCGTGTAAATTTGGGGGTGTTAAAGATAACTAAGCCATATTTGTTTCTAAGAAATTCAATATCTAAGTAATAGTGAACTGCTCCCTAATCTTTGATGATGAATTTGTTGCGAAGTTGTTGTTTGATGGATTGGAGTAAAGAAGTAGATACACCAGCTAGCAAGATGTCATCCACATAAACCAAGAGGGCAGTTGTGTGGCCATTGTAAGTGGGAGTAAATAGAGATGTATCTGCATAGCTTTGTTGAAAGTTGAGAGAGAGAAGAAAGTATCTGACCTTTGTAAACCACTGTCTGTTTGCCTGTTTGAGTCCATAAAGAGACTTGTTGAGTTTGCAGACTGTATTTGGTGGTAAAGAAGTGGGATATCCTTGTGGAACTTCCATGTAGACTTCTTCATTAAGATCACCATAGAGGAAAGCATTGTTAACATTCACTTACTCAAGTAACCAGTTGTTGTGGATTCCTAATGCAATAACAGCTCTGACTGTGACCATATTTGCCACTGGTACAAATGTTTCTTTAAATTCAATGCCTTCCTTTTGTGTGATGCCTTTTGCAACTAGTCTTGCCTTGTATCTTTCCATTGTGCCATCTGCAAAATACTTAATCCTATACACCCATTTGCAACCAATTGGTGATTTGTTAGCAGGCAAAATGGTAAGAGACCAGGTATTATTACTTTCTAAAAAATTAATCTTCTTAGTCATTGCATCTACCCATTTTTGATCATTAGAGGTCTGTTTGTATGTATGAGGTTCAGTTGTTTTGTTAATGTTGTTTATGAAGTATCTTGTTGTGGGTGAATTGAGGTTAGAATAGTTAATGAATTTTATGTAGGAGTGTTTAGAAACTGTGTTAGCTCTGTGCATTGGTATTGAGTAATGAAAGTCTTTGAGTTTTGTCGGGATGGTCTTTTATTTGTTAGAGGTTCTGATAGGGTGAGTTGTAGTTAGTTGATTAGGTAGAGGTGATGGTGTAGGTGGTGGAGTTGGTTATGGTTGACTTAATGATGTGGAGGATGTAGGTTGAGTATTAGGTGTGGAATCTGTGTTGGATGTTGTAGGTGTTTTTATTATTGTTTGATCATTGACTGGAGATTGAGGTTCAGCTGGTGTGTTTGATTCTATGTGGGATGTAGGTGATGCAGTAGAAGGAAACACTAGTAAGGTAGAAGGATATGTCATAGGAGTGTGATTAAGTGCTCAAGTGTTTGGTTGTTGGATGGTGTGAAAGGGAAACTGCGTTTCATCAAATTGAACATGTTTGCTTGTGTGTATCTTGTGAGTTATGAGATCATAGAGGAGGTAGCTCTTTTGGTGTGAAGGATAGCCAATAAGGATGGTTGGAATTGATATAGGAAGGAATTTGTCTGAGGTGCGTTGATGTAGGTTTGTTCTGCAACCTATGGTTCTCAAGTGGTCTAGTGAAGGTGGTTTGTTATGGATGAGTTCATATAGTGATTTGTTTTGAATAATTGTGGAAGGAAGTCTATTGATAAGGTAAGTTGCAGTGAGTATACAATAACCCTAAAAGTGTATTGGAAGTTGGACTTGAACTTAAGTGCTTTGACTACTGATAACGCTGTAAATTATACTTTATTTCTATATGCGTTATCTATGCTTATATATATATATATATATATATATATATATATATATATATATATATATATATATATATATATATATACATATTTATTGGTTAATTATAAGAACTTTCGATACTTAATAGACTATGTTTGCTCTTATAGGTTCATGAGACATGTCGTGGAAGAAAACAGAAGAATACACAAAGATATGAAGCTTAAACGAAGAAATAACTCAAGATAGAGATCTCCCGACACCTGTCCACTGTTTTGGCCATAACTTGAGCATACGAACTCGGATTCACGCGATTCGGGCGGCCACGCCACCGGGAAGGAATTCTCTACAACACAGATTTTTGGTCCAAAAGCTCAAATTGCACCAAAACCGTCATACTTTTAAATAGGTGCGGCGCACTTTTCATAAATCCCAAAGTACGCCACACAAAATAAAATGTGCGCCAAACTTTTAGTCTAGTGCATTAAATACATGAATTTAGCCTCAAGAACAACCACATACACCCCCAACTTGGCCCCAAGTATTTTTTTAGCCTATAAATACCCTCATTTGTGCCAGAGAACTTCATATCTTACACACACAATTCATACAACTTAGAGAGGAGGAATGAGTGGTGAGAATCTTAGGATCTAATGATCCAAACACCCTTTTATCTCGCCATGCTACCACTACTCTCCACTACGAATCACCACTGAAACACCACCATTTCCAGACCCCAAACACCACTTTTCCAGAATCTAAACACATCATACCATAAGGATTAGACGATTCACACCAAATCTCTAATTTCTTCACTATATTAAACCCATTACCAAACACACCATTTGACGACGTGTTCTTGATTTCCAGCGGGGTCGTGACAGCCCTTCAGGATATTCCTGTAGGTTTGGATGTTGGTTGTTTGTGGGAGCAATTGGTTATTGGTTCGGTTATGATGTAATGTTCTTCGTTTGTTTTGGCAATGTTTGAAACATGATATAATATTTGGATGATTTTGCTATGACTTGTGAATATATATGTTTATGAATTTGATGTTATCTTTACTTGGATCATTGTTTATCTTTTGGTATATCATTGCAATTGAAATAGGCTGAAATAGTTAATTGTCTTGATATATTTTGAACTATTTGTCTATGACGTGTCAATATCATACTTGTGAGAATTGTGTGGTAAATTGATAAACAACCCAAGTAGAATTATGTTTAAGACCCTTCCTTATGTTGACCGACCGGGTTGGGAGGAATTCATATGTATGCATATTTGATATAAACCATTCCTAATGCACTCGTGATGATGTCGTATATAGTCCGAAAGGATTCTATGTTATCATTAGTAGATATGCTTGTTATTATAATTACCCGTCATATATGACTTGTATGATTTCGTTTATATAAAGTCTTGCTCTATCTATATCTATTATGTTATGTGGATCAGGCCTTGTTTATTGCTTTGCTTTACACGCGTTTTGGCTATTTGATCCGTGACAATCATTTAGCTTTGTTACTTGATAAACAATATGTGAATTGCTACAAATCCCATGGAACCAGTTAGACTTACCTAATACTATATTACACTCGATAGGGTATACTTGCCCGAATGTTGTGTTTTTAGTCAAAATCGGTATCTCTAGTTATTATAAATTTAACGCTTGTAAAAACACACATCATGTTTTTGACGCCGCTGCCGGGGATTTGTTTTAGTTATTTGCATATTTTTTGCTTGTTCTTGTGCATCTTACGTGTGTTTTGTGTAATTTATTTCATTGAAATCCCTTAAAAATCATCTTCTGTGGCTGAAAGTGCGCCGCACTTCTCATGAAGTGCGCCGTACTTCCCCTGTTCTCTCTTGAAATTTTGCAGATAAAACCTGCAACTACGCGGGTTTCACATCAAAATCGTCGTACTTGTCCTGATCATGCTCGTTTCATGACTAATTAGTTTCAGTGGTAACACAAAACCCCCGAATTGCTAGTCTCATGTTTGTGATCATTTGAAATTATGTTTTATATGATTACACGCTTCATACATTTGTGAATAATTAGTTTGTCATTCAAAATGAAAAAACCAAAAAGATTTTTATTTCTAAAATTATTTTTGCTTTCTTTTTGTTTATTCTGATTTATGGCATGTTATGTTTATATAATAATTCATGTTGTTTGTTTGTTTATTAGTTTGTTTAATAATATTTCTTGTATTGCATATGTGAAAAAAGAAAAAAAATTGAAAATTTTCAGTAAATATGCCGCACTTCTTTCAAAGTGCCCCGCACTTTCTGCACCTGCATAAAAAATTCGATTTTGTATAAAATAAACCTGATGCATTTCCTTTTTTACCCTATGTTATGTAAATATTCGTAATGTGTTTATATTTGTTTCTCGCATCCTAGCTTGTATGTATGTTCATTTGTACCTTTATTAAAATAATAATAATAATAATAATAATATAAATATGTAAAAAAGTTTTTAGTTTGTTTGTGATTGCATATAGTATTAGCATCAGTTCGCTTACTTGTTCGGGTGTGTTTGTTTTCATATTAATATTATTGTAGATTAAAAACATTAAAATATTTAAAAAAAAAGTTAAAAAATTATAAAACATAAAAAAAATTCTTTTTAATCTGTTTGTTTGTGTTTGTCTGTATTAATGAACGTGTTTGTGTTCTTAATTAATAAAATGTAAAATTTTGAAAAATATATGTTCTATTATAATAAAAACCGACGCACATTTGTTAGTGTGCGCCGCACTTGTATCAATTTTTGCCGCGCTAGTATTTTTGATTTTTTTAGACTCGTTGTACGCCACACTTTCTTTTAAGTGCGACGCACTTTTTGGCTTGACAAAAATATTTTGTTAAAATTTAGTTTCTTTGATCGTGTGGGTACCATGTTATATGGAAATAATATCTTAAGTGAGCATGTGCTCGAAACGATCAGTTTTTTTAGTTTGCCTAAAAATCGTAAACATAAAAAATAAAAAAAATAAAAATAAATTACTTGTTTGCTTCTCTTTATGTGATTTTCTTTGTTACTATAAATTTTTGTACCTTATATAATAATTATGTGCCTGATATGTGTTCGTCTTAAAACCATAAAAAAATGTCTTAGTTTTTGCTTTCGTATGTGTTGTGAATGTTTGAATAATACTAGTTTTATATTTTCTTTTCTATATTATTTTCATTTCGTTGTGTTTTGTGTGTCCTTGTTTTTAATAAAATGTGAATAAATAAAAAAACTTTAAAAGAGAAAAATAATATATATATATATATATATATATATATATATATATATATATATATATGCTTTTGAACTTTTTGGGTGTGTTTGCTGGAAACTCTCACGGGACTATAACTCGTCAACTCGGGATACCGAGGGGTTTAAAGGCTTGTTGCATACGCTAAATGCAATCGTGTTGCATACGAAAGTGTGCTTTTGTATTTTACGATTTTTCATAGTTTTGTAGATTTAATAAACAGGTGGTGGTTGGTCGGATGAAGTCATACACTTGGGGACATATATATTCAGATCGGTATACTATATGTGGTTGAATTCACATGCTTGTGATGGCAATCTATTTCGCGTCGTATTTTTTCAGAATTCAACCGAGCAATTATGAGCCCCGGGAAGTCTCGTTTCTCTTATATTTATTTTTCCCGCTTGTCCTACTTTTAAGTTGTTTTCTAATTACGCATAATGCTCAACTTACGTGTGAAGGGAAATGAATTGAAAAATTAGGCTCGTTATTAATTTCTAACTTTTGTTCGCCCTCGATAATCTAAAAATCTAATCTTGTTTCTTTTTTCTTTTGCCACTTAGGTTAATATATTAGAATAAAACATAGTAAATAAATAAAGTTTTTGAAATCAGAGATGTGTCCCGATTGATAAAGCAGATCCGACTCGGGATCGATGACATTACTTGCGCATTTATAACCATTCCAGTAAATATGTGAGGATTTTGAGCCTATTATTATTAGCATACATCTTTTATGCTTGATTCCTTTGTTTATGAGTGTGTCGGTGATTTATTGATTCTAGAACTTGTGCTTGAAATCATTACGAGACCGCAGTGAGATCACGTTCGCGTGATATAGGTATTTTTAAGTGATAAAGAGGCAACTTAGGATTTAACCCAAATTAGCCATTCCATTTAACATATTATTTATTCTTTTAGCTAATTACACTGATTAGCTAACCACCCAAATAAACCCTTTTGTTAGCACTCATCTTTAGTGCTAGATACCCCTAGTTTAACCCGCTGAGCCATTCTATTCATTTTTCTCATCCAGAAAAAAATAAAAAAATACAAAAATATATAACCTTTAGCCTAGCCTTACCCTTTGTCGAAAGTCCTATGGTTGGTTGCTAGTTGCTCGGTATGATTGGTTGATTTTTGCTTATAGTTTGCTCGCGCTTTGTTATGAGTATTGTGCCATTTCAACGAAGATGAAGGTTGCAAACTTCGTATTTCGTATTTTTCGTGGTGTATCCTTATCTCAAGTGTGAGGGAATTGTTAGTTGTGTGAAGGACTGGATGAAAAAAAATAAAAATAAAAAGAAGAAGAAAGTGAGAAAAAAAGAAAAAGTGATGAATAAGAGCTGGATTGTTGTTGGCACTTGCGACATTTTGATATATTATATTTGTGTCGGGTTGATTATGATCGAGTGAGGTTGAGTTGTTCGATACCTCGCAAGTTTGTGGATTGTCGTAACTAGCAACATGGGTTTCTTGGACTTGTCGACATGTATATTATAAAACCATTTCCAGTATATATTTCCCATGCCTTATCCATACCCTAATTAACCCTTAGCCTAACATTACAACCCGAATAAAAGTCTTCTTTTGATAATTATACATGGTGCTTATGCCTTGTAGGTGCAGTTTTGTTTTTTGTACAAGCGTATGGTAACTTAATGAATCGTGTATGAGCAATTGAGTGTGATTTCCCTTTTACCCTCTATTACATCACATACGAGTGTTTGAGTGAATTATATTTTCCTTATTCGTAAGGTGCTTAGTCATGTTATTACAGCTTGAAGATCATTGGGTATTGTCAAACATCTCTGTTTTCACATATTAAATCCAAAAATATTTTTCATAATTCTATGTTTATTTTGTAAAGCTTATTATTTTTCTTATTTTGCTTGAGGGCAAGCAAACCCTTAAGTGTGTGTGTGTGTGGGGGGGGAGGTGCTTACGCCTTTTGCACTTATTTGTTACAAAAACCAAAAATATTTTTGAAAATTTCACAACCAATAAAAAATTTTAAATTAAGAGAAAAAAAATAAAAACTATCAAAATTTAAAAATATATATAAAAAAAATTTCTTGTCTTGTCATGTAGGAACCTTGTTTCTAATTTTTTTTTTAGATTTGCTTGAGGGCAAGCAAAGTTTTAAGTGTGGGGGGATTTGATAACGCTCAAATTATACATGTTTCTATACGTGTTATCAATGCTTTTATGTATATTTATTGGTTAAATATAAGAACTTTTGGTATAGAATAGAATATATTTGTCATTGTAGGTTCTAAGTACGTGTCGTGGAAGAAAACGGAAGAATACACGAAGATTTGAAGCATAAATGAAGAAGTAAACTCAAGCTAAATGCTTCCCGACACCTGTTCACTGTTTTGGTCATAACTCGGTCATACAAACTCCGTTTGACGCGATTCTGGCGGCCACGCGAAGAGAATTCAATTATCTACAACTATGTAAAAAGCTAACTGTTGAAAATGACCAAAAGTACGCCGCACTTGCAGAAAGTGTACGCCACACTTCTCAAGGAAGTGCGCTGCACTTTTGCCCTCGCCCAACCTATAAATTGAGAGGAAATTCTATCATCTTACACACCAACACATATCTTACATACACACAACTCATACAATCATTAGAGAGGATGAAGGAGTGGTGAGGATCCTTGGATCATATGATCCAAACACCCCTTCTCACCACCATATCACCACCACTCTAACCACCCCTACCACCATGAATCACCACTGTTACACCATCATTTCCAGAATCTAAATGCATTATACCATGAGGATTAGATGATTCATACCAAATCTCTATTTCCTTCAATATATTAAACCCGTTACCAAACACACCATTTGGTGACGTGTTCTTGATTTACAGTGGGTTCGTGACAGCCCCGTGGGTTATCTCAGTAGGTTTGGATATTGGTTGTTTATGGGAGCACTTGGTTATTGGTTTGGTTATGATGTAGTGTTACTCGTTTGTTTTGATAATATGTGAAACATGATATAATATTTGGATGATTTTGCTATGACTTATGAATATATATGTTTATGAATTCGATGTTATCTTTACTTGGATCATTATTTAACTTTTGGTATATCATTGCAATTGAAATAGGCCGAAAGGGTTAATTGTCTTGATATATTTTGAACCGTTTGTCTATGGCGTGCCAATATCATACTTGTGAGAATTGTGTGGTAAATTGATAAATAACCCAAGTAAATAATGTTTAAGACCCTTCCTTATGTTGACCAACCGGGGTGGGAGGAATTAATATGCATGCATATTTGATATAAATCATTCTTAATGCGCTCGTGATGATGTAGTATATAGGCCGAAAGGATTCTATGTTATCATTGGTAGATATGCTCGTTATTATGATTACCCATCATATATGACTTGTATGTTTTGTTTATATAAAGTATTGCTCTTTCTCTGTCTATTATGTTATGTGGATCATGCCTTGTTTCTTGCTTGCTTTATATACACGTTTTGGCTATTTGATCCGTGAAAATCATTTAGCTTTGTTACATGATAAACAATATGTGAATTGCTACAAATCCATTGGAACGACATGGACTTACCTAATACTATATTACACTCGAATATGGTATACTTTCCCGAATGTTGTGTTTTAGTAAAAATTGGTATTTCTAGTTATTATAAATTTAAAGCTTGTAAAAAACACATCATTGACCTTGAATGTAAGAATGATTGAAAGGTCATAGCGTGAAGTACAATTGGGGGTTTAACAAGTGCGGGTGTTTAAAACGCCAAAGTCCCAAAGAAAAACAAATTCGGGATTCTGGCGCGCTGGCCATGCGCTGACGCGTGGGCAGCGCGCCAGGGGCGAATTATTTTTTAACAATTTAGAACTTTGGGCTATAAATACCCACCCTTGGCCTTTGTATTCCTCAACTCTGACAAATATTCTTTCCTCTCTTTTCTCTTCTCTAACCCCCTAAGTCTAAACATCAAGTGTTCTTAATCTTCGCTTCTATCATCTATTGATGAACACACATCTCTATAAGAGATCCACACAATTACCTAATCCATACTTTTGTGTTTTGTCGAGGGTCTTCTTTCTCATACCCTTTCTTTAGAATTAAGTATCTAGGCTAGGTTAGGACTTTGTACAACCATCTATCATTTTAATCAATCGAGTTGTAAGGGAAGTCTTGTATCCGTGGGATCAAGCCTAGATCATTAGGGATCTAGTTGGGGTTTTGATAATCTTCCAAGAGGAAGGCTTTTAGAGTTATAGGTTAAGTCGAATCATGGGTTCTTAGGGGTGGATTCCGAGGGCGGAATACCGTAGGTCGTAACTCTTCCATGTGAGTGCTGGTCTTTGTTGAAAGCCGGTAGAGTTAAATTGTAATACAGTTTGTAGTCCACCATAAGGATTATACTAGTATAGTATCAGAGTCGTGGATTCGCAATTGGACGTCTAGAATGACTAAACCCCCCTTCCCGGACTAGTATATATCGTGGTCTCTCTCTCTATATATATATCTTCATCTACTTATTGTTTCTTTGCTAAGTAAATCATTACACCACTTGGCTCTTCGAGGATCTTTAAAGTTTATAAACTTCAAAGATAGTCTAGAAACGTATTAGTTCTTTTCGGTTCTTTCATCAAGTTCAAACAAGATGCATTTAAGAAAGGTTCAAGAATAGGAATCAATTAATATATGAATCAGAGTGGGAGGAAGGTTAAGAAAGCTGAGACATTTAATGGTCGTGAATTATGTATCGAAGTTTGAGAGATATGCATAGAGAGTGATATGTTAGGGGACATTTAGAGTTTCGTCATGAACGGATGAACATAAATCTCCTAGATAAGGTACGTTATTTACTAATTCAGTTTATGTGGAAAGCTATTATGAAAGAAGAGATGGATTCTATGAGGGACAACAAGACTTGGGAGTTAGTAGATCATCCATGTGACACTCCGTAAAAATTCAGGTCTTACTTTTAACCAACTCGGTTTAACTATTTTATCGTACCCACTTTCAATTACCATGTAATCTCAATAGAAGTTATCCTAAAGTTATACACAATTTCATAGGTACATAGAGCTTAAATACCCGTTACGAACATTATATTAGTGATTTTTGTCATATAAAAGGGTTTTTTACGGCACCTTTTGCGATACAATTATATTTTCTCATTATTTGTGAACAAAATATTTTTCTTATGTCTTTGTGATCCCAACACATAACCATAAAACTATAAATTGAGTTTACAATCAGTAGTAAACTCATTAAAATAATGATCTCTTAAACATTAAATTCCCGTGCACGTTTATTTTAACCGCTAATTACTAATTCACCCATTAGTCATTTTTTACTTCCATTTAACTTAGCCGCTAATAACTCACCTGTAACATTTATTCATTTTCAGGTTTTTTAACTTTATTAAATTCCATTATTTTCATTTTTAGAGTTTTACGCGTTCGCTTTTAATTATTATCTTATAGTTAAATCGCGTAAACTAAAAATCAACGATCAATGTAAACGGACACCAAACAAATTAAAGTTGACATCAAGCAAGTGTTATATGATTATTAGGAGTATAATTTATAACATTTCATAATTTATTTTTGTTGGTTACGTAAAACGCTTACGTTTCGCAATAAATTACATTTAGGTCGTACCGGAAGTCAACTTTACCTATCTACATTAAACAAATCCCAACGTTTATACCCAATACTCAAAATTTATTTATTTTCCTCACATACACCTTCTTAGAACCGGACATGGGTTATTACTCATGAAATAAATCCTTTAAACCTTATTAAGTCTTTTATAAGTATCTGGTTAAGTCCTTACACATTTTGTACCCTAAGCTCATCTTCCTAAAGATTGTCCAATCCCTTGTCCTTGGTGTCCCCATTGAGCCGTGGCCTCCTCCTTGGGAGGAGGAGAGCTCTTACAAGTTTGTCCTTTAACCACTTCTAGCTCATGGTTTCAATTTAAGGTAGTTTCATGGTTTTCTCTATACTATATAAAGCAAGCCCTAGTTCTAAAATACTCTTACACTTTCATACAAGAAAAACCAAAGCAAAAACCCTCTCCATTTCACTCTAAACCCACGGCACACATTTAGTTTTTAGGGTTTCATTGTAATTTTGCAACCAAGGTATTCCAAGCATTCAAGTGTTCAATCTAAGGTTGCCTAAGACTACTCAAGGTGTTGGGAAGCTTGGATTCGGGTTTAACAAGGATTTATCAAGAAAACATATTTAGGGTTTTCTTGATTAGGGTTTTGATTTTGAAGGCTTGATTGGGGTTTACATCTTGTGTTCATCATCCTACTTGATTTCTATAAGGTCTATTTAAAGTTTTCAATACTCGTTTATTTATTTTCTATTGTATACATATTTGTTGCATTAGTTAATCACCACCTAGTTTTATTTTAAAGTTATATAAAGTATATGATGATTTCATATGGACAAAGGACATGGACATTTAGAGGACTAAATACATGTGTAATATACGGTACAACACTTGGTGAAATAATGGTGCAAGGATCCTTAAGTAAAAATAATTACAAACTAACTTTATTAAGTGAAAACCCTAATTTTAATAATTAGCTACTGTTGGAATTCGAATTTTAAATCATATGTTTTATATTTTATAAAAATAGTGCTCTTTATAAGGATCGTGAGCATGTAAGGAACTCGAAAAACGGAATTATAACGAACAAGATACGGAATTTACAAGTCATATTCAATTAACTTTATAAAAATAATTATGTAACCTGTGATGAACAGTAAATTTTACTGTTCATCTGTTATAAAAATCTCATAAATATTATATTTTGATAATTTTCCTTAATACGAACCCACGGACATAAAGAACTCGAAAAACGGAATTATAACGAATAAGTTACGTAGTTTACAAGATATATATATTTAATTCTATAAAAATATTTTTATAAACTGCTGTGAATAGTAAATACTACTGTTCATCAGGGATTTAAATTTTGATAAATTTTCTTAATACTAATCCAAGGACATAAGGATCTCGAGAAACGGAACTATAACGAGCGAGTTATGATTTAAACAAGTTACACATATTTAATTTTATAAAAATAACTTTTATAAACTGTGATGAACAGTAAAAGTTACTGTTCATCAGGGGTCTAAACTTTATAAACTTGATGTTTTAATAAATTATTTTAATACGAAGACGTGGACATAAGAAACGTACGAAACGGAGTCAAAACGATAAAGATATGAAGTTTTAAAACTCGCGCGCATTACTTATATTTTTGTATAATCTTTTATGTAACAATTAATTTAATAATAAAATATCATTTTTAAATCATACATTTTTACAAATAATACATTAGTAAACGAAAATGATATTTTCTTACGGACACAAGTACGCACGCTTTTGTTTAAAGTACGAGTTAATGATTATCTTAACTTTTAAGGAATTAATAAAAACTATTAAGTGGTGGTGTAGCTATGCAATATGTGATGTTTTATTTACATGAAATACATTAAACTCATACGACCTATAATTAATTAGGTTGCTTTCAAATTGCCGAG
>BQNB010072332.1:0-29722 GCA_026074375.1 Tanacetum coccineum
ATAATGCCTAAACTAGAAAGGATACACACACATCTCTCATTTCCTTGGTGAAACAAAGCAAAACACTCTCTCTTTTCACCTTTATAGCTCACGGCTCAAAAAGCTCCTCCCACACAACCAATACAAATTTTTCTACCACTTATACAAGCATACACACAACATATCTAAGACCTGCTAAGATGGTTTGAAAGTTTGGTTAAACCTTTACAAGTGTTAAACAAGAAAAATGGAAGATTATGGTTTAGAGTTTCAAGATCTTGCAAGCTTGGTTTAAGAATCTAAACAAGGGTTTAGATTATATTTCTCATCATCATTTATCACCTTAAGGTTATCTATAAGCCCTCACCTTTTCATTTTCATGATTTTATGAGTATATTAGTTCTATATGGCAAAATCACCATTAGGATACTTTTAAACATGTAAAATATATTTTTGCTTGTGATTATAATTTTGTACACTTATTCATGTGTTATGTGGTTGAATATATTATGGTATAATGACTCGTGGAAGACTTGTGATTAATTTATGTAGTTAAAAAGTATATAAAAACAAAGTTATACAAATAAACTCAAAAGATATATAAGGGGCTGTTTTGGTCCGAATTTTTGGACATGGATTTTATATTTTATAAAAATAGTACGTCTCATGACGATTCCAAAATGATAAGAAACTCGAAAAACCGATTTATAAGATTACAAGTTTACGATAATTAATACTTTTATAAAAATAGTTTTATAAAAATTTACTGTTCATCAGGGACTTTATTTTTGGAAAAACATCATAATATGATAAAACTTTTAAATACGAGAACGTACTCAAAAGAATCGCTAAAAACGGAGTTAAAACGAATAAGTTACGACATTTACGAGATTTACGATAACTAAATCTATAAAAATAAATATATAACTGTTATGAACAGTAAAATCACTATTCATCAGAAAAACTCAAATTTTGAAAATGTTATATTTTGATAACTCGTCTTAATACGAAGGCGTGGACGTAAGAAACGAAAGAAACGGACTAAAAACGAGAAAGTTACGCCAGTTTTACTAAAGTATACTTATAAACGTTTTTACTTTATAAATATGATTTCACTAAAACGATTAGATGGTGATGTAGCTATATAGAATTATATGTGGTATTAGTTAATCAAAGTACTATATTACTAGGGAGTTTCATAATGAGGCCTCTTCGGGGTGGCGTATCGACGAGTTGTTGGATTTACGATTTAAAGTGTCCTAGCTCCTCATACGTCACTACATGACCTCTTAATTATGATAGCCCGAACGATAGTATGATGAGCTATACGACCTATAAATAATCAAAGTGTTTAGTACTTATACGACCTATATTGGATTAGGTTGCCTTCGGATTCCTTCGTGACGCATTTTTCTATTGTGAATACTTGTTGATTACCATTCACTCGAGGTGAGTTCATAGCCTCGCATTTCAATCTTTTGAATGTTTTATAAACCCGCGAGGGGGATACATGCTTGTTTACAAAGTCTTTTACATACTCGTTTATTTATAACAATGTGATTACTTTTCAAAGACTTAGTGAATTCATAGCCCTATTTCTATCTACTTGTTTTACAAACTCTACGGGGTGGAATTACATGCTTGTTTTACTACGGACAAAAGTGTTTTAAAACTGTATGCTATTTCGTGATCATATTATTGCCTAAGTACCCTTGCCACTAAGTCCTCTTTTATCATGAACTGTGAGTTGTTATATTAGTAAGCGCGAGTGTTGTGGATAGATCTATCAGAACTGACAATCCCCACCTTTCTTTGGGGTCACAAGTTGACTCATGGTGCATTTAACATTTGAATAATACGTTGGTTGTTTGGCATCATCCTTTTTACTGCGTGGGGCATATATTACGATTTCTTATTACGTGTTAAGGTTCGGTTTCATGAGCTTAGTGCAATAATACCTATTTCTTTTAGACTTGTTGAATTTGTTTCTCTTGTCGCCATTACCTGTTTTGGACTTCGGAATACGTACTTAGTCCACCCTTACTTAAGTCTTGTGGTACACTTCTAAATAATTTTTGATTTGCTGAATCACTACTTGGATTTCAGAAATAACACTTTGGAATATCGTAACGCTTCTTTTTCTACTGAAATATTACTTAAATTATTTCAACATTGCTTTTACTTAAACCTATGAATTCACCAACATTATTGTTGACGTTTTAGCATGTATTTTCTCAGGTTATCATTTTGCTAGTGGAGCATTGGGAGCATTGGTGTAGCGCGGATATATTTTTGAAGGCTTAATAACTTGAGTACCATTTGACAAACGTTTTAAACAAAATGGTTTCTATTGCATTATAATTGGGACCCTTTCCAAACTCTGATTTTAATACATCGAATGTGAAATTTATATTAAACATCTCTTTTGAGGTTGTTTTCTGTGACTTGTCCCTTGTGCCTTGAAGTCGCACCCCGATGTTACTATTCTGCTGCCGTCTGATTTTGGGGGTGTGACAGATTGGTATCAGAGCTAAAGTCATAGAGAACTTGGTCGCTTTTAAAACCTAGACTATGACCATGTTTTTCAAAATATAGAGTCTTTCCTTGTTTTATCCGATATCCGCGCTTGCTTGCTCCCAGGTAACTTATATGCTCTCTTTTATATCCCTACGACTTTTACATGGATAATGAGTATTTAATACTAGACTATGATTTCGTTCTCTTACGTCTATCATATGATGTCTTACTATTTACCTTATATTGTTCTGTTATATAAATATTGATCACTCTGATTTTCGTGTACTTCCTGATTTCTCATTTACTCCCTTGAGCGTTGATGCTGGTATTATATAAGGATACTTATACATATGGACTAATTTCTTCTCGATCTCTTACGATTAACTTCAACCATTTATGCGACTTTACTTTATTCCCTTTTGATGATATCAAAAATTCGGCATATTTTGTAAATTCTACTAGTTACTTTACCATTCGACTCCGAGTTGGAACACTCTTCTTATGATTTTGAATCGCACATGTTGTTTCGTAATCCATCGTTTTGAAGTCTTCCAGTTGATGGGAGTACGACAATTAACTTGTCACCTCATATGTGTCACCTTGGAGCACCTACCTTTAGAACACGACTCTTTATGTTCATTTTGTTGATTGAATAATTCTTTACGTTCTTTTTCTTTGACTGCTTCTGCGTTCGTTCGGATATTCTTTATACTTGTTATGACCTATCGCTTTACAAACAATCCCGATGTCAACCCATAAATCATTTTGCTACCATTTTGTTGTCACCCTATGAGCTACTTCACGTTCACTTTATTGACTATTTCATTTCGTTATAAAACTATTTGATACAATTTCATACGTTACACTATTTTGACGAAAATGAGCATTTCATCGTTGACCCTCAAATATACATAGTCTAATCACCTATGTATATTTGGTGCATAGATTGATTACCTATGCATTCAGGAAAGAACAAGTCATGCTGAGAGTAGTCACCTTAAAACATACACCTCTTCATCAACACAATTCCGGAAGAAGTATCCGCATCTCTTCACTAAACCTGTACCCTTGTCAAGTGTCGCGGCTTGAGCCTTGAGGACAAGGTTCTTCTAACCAGAGGAGACCGTAACATTTCGTATTTTCAGGTCATTTACGACGTCAAATATTTTACTAATTATTTTTTTTTCCAATACGCGTTTACTTTTAATTTTAATAGTTAAGTTAAATCGCGTAAGCTATAAATTATCAATTAGCGTAAACGGACACCAAACGAATTAAAGTTTTCGTCAAGCAAGCAATATACTATTTTTACGAAAGTAATAATCAACTTTTTATATTTTATTTTTATTGGTTGCGTAAAACGTTTACGTTTCGCAATTAAATACATTTAGGCATACCCGGAAGCACCAAAAACTTTTCTACGCTTCAACAAATACCTATGTTTATATCTAATGCTTAAAGTTTTATAAAACTTTACCTACATTCATCACTTGAGCCGAATCTTACATGAAATAAATAGACAAATACATACACTTTACAAAGTTATGCATTATGTTTTCATAAAACTACAACTTATACATTTATCAATATATACTTTCATTTTCCTTTATTAAGAACTAGCTAGACACACCTCCTTAAATCCATGGGATGATGTCCTCATTTGGAAACATAAAAACACAACATTAATCACAAGGACCAAGTACTTCCCTAAAAACCCTCATGGTGTTTTTATGAATCTAGTCTTGATCTCATCTAAGTCCAAGAAGTATATAAGGAAAGTAGCTAGTAAGAAAGAACACACACTCTTCATTTCTAAGGTGAAAGTTCACAAAAATCTCATCTCCCTCCTCCCCTCTAGCTCACGACAACAAAACACCCCTTTACATAATCCATACAAATTTTTCTTTAACATATACAAGCCATCACACATCATTTCTAAGATATACTAAGGTGTTTGCAAGCCTTGGTTAACCATTTACAAGTATTGAAGCAAAGAATGGAAGATTAGGGTTTAGGGTTTCAAGATCTTGCAAGCTAGGGTTTATAATCTAAACAAGGGTTTAGATTGTGTTGGTTATCATATTGCATCACTCTAAGGTTATCTAAAACTCTTTATGTCCATCATTTATCATTTTATGTGTTTATGTGTTCTATGTAGTAAAATCACCACTAGGATACTTTTAAACATGTAAAAAGAGTTTTTACTTGTGATCATCATTTTGTACACTTTTACATATGCTATGATGTTGGTAATATCATGTTAAAATGGATTTATAAGTGTTGTACACTCTTGGTTTAAGTATAAAAAGTTCAAGTATAAACTTGTAGTTAAAAAGTATATAAAAACAAAGTTATATAAATAAACCCCAAAAGATATATAGGGGCTGTTTTGATTCGTGTATGATAACAGACACTTTATGATTTAGAAAGATAGTACACTTCATGACGATTCCAAAAAGGTAAGAAACTCAAAAAACCGATTTATAACGAAAAAGATACGACAAATATACGTTTTACGTTAATACCGGGTTTTATAAAATAAATTTTATAGAACGTTACTGTTCATCAGGGACATTAATTTATGAAAACATCATTAATATGATAAAACTTTTAAAAATGAAGACGTGCTCGAAAGAATCGCTAAAAACGGATCTATAACGAATAAGTTACGACATTTACGAGATTTACGATAACTAAATCTATAAAAATAAATATATAACTGTTATGAACAGCAAAATCACTATTCATCAAAAAAAACTCAAATTTTGAAAATGTTATATTTTGATAACTCGTCTTAATACGAAGGTGTGGACGTAAGAAACAAAAGAAACGGACTAAAAACGAGAAAGTTACGCCAGTTTTACTAAAGTATACTTATAAATGTTTTTACTTTATAAATATGATTTCACTAAAACGATTAGATGGTGATGTAGCTATATAGAATTATATGTGGTATTAGTTAATCAAAGTACTATATTACTAGGGAGTTTCATAATGAGGCCTCTTCGGGGTGGCGTATCGACGAGTTGTTGGATTTACGATTTAAAGTGTCATAGCTCCTCATACGTCACTACATGACCTCTTAATTATGATAGCCCGAACGATAGTATGATGAGCTATACGACCTATAAATAATCAAAGTGTTTAGTACTTATACGACCTATATTGGATTAGGTTGCTTTCGGATTCCTTCGTGACGCATTTTTCTATTGTGAATACTTGTTGATTACCATTCACTCGAGGTGAGTTCATAGCCCCATTTCTATCTACTTGTTTTACAAACTCTACGGGGTGGAATTACATGCTTGTTTTACTACGGACACAAGTGTTTTAAAACTGTATGCTATTTCGTGATCATATTATTGCCTAAGTACCCTTGCCACTAAGTCCCCTTTTATCATGAACCGTGAGTTGCTATATTAGTAAGCGCGAGTGTTGTGGATAGATCTATCGGGACTGACAATCCCCACCTTTCTTTGGGGTCACAAGTTGACTCATGGTGCATTTAACATTTGAATAATACGTTGGTTGTTTGGCATCATCCTTTTTACTGCGTGGGGCATATATTACGATTACTTATTACGTGTTAAGGTTCGGTGTCATGAGCTTAGTGCAATAATACCTGTTTTTGGACTACTGAATATGATTCATGGTCTACTATTACTTAAATCTTGTGGTCCACTCTTTTACCGACAAACCTATGGATTCACTCAACCTTTGTGTTGACTTTTAGCATGTTTAATTTCAGGTCCTAAGGTATAAGCTTGGATGGGAGCCGTGATGGATATCAATGAAGATGGATTCTGTGTTTATTTAAATTCGATGCAACTTTTATCTATAAAAACTTAAGTCACCTTTTGGTAGTATGAAGCTTTTGTTTAATTAAAAACGCATGTGGAAATGTTTATGACTTTTAAAACATATGGGACCTAATGTATGAACTCTGATATTTTGCTATGGCATCGAATGAAATCTTATCTTAAAACGTCCATTTAAGGTCGTTTCCTATATCTTGATTGTTGTACTTTGACGTAGCACCCCATTGTTACCATTCCGCTGCTACCTGATTTTGGGGGTGTTACAGATGGTACCAGAGCCAAGGTTATAGGGAACTGGGTCATTTTCAAAACCTAGTCTATAACCACAAAGTTTAAAGGTTTTCTTTTCTTTCATTTTTAAATACAGAATCCTTCATCGCTATCCGATATCCACGCGCGCGTATTCTCTGATCCTTACTTACTTTTCGTTCCGGCGAACATCAACTTTCTGACGAGACACGGCATTTTTTCAACTAAATTAAGCCCAACATAAATTATCTTCAGATAACAAATAAAAGAATAACATTCGTGCAGACCCGGTTAAAGGACCACACAAAACAAACCCAAAAACCGACAAAAAGCACAAAAACGCCACCAATACCACTAATACACCATGAAAACCACCAAAACACAACACCAATAATAGATAGGGTGGTGTTTGAGCGGATTCAACTGAAGGTGGCGACGACTGATCTAGTTGGCGTTTAGGGTTTATAGTGTGGGTTGAATGAGATGGTAACAACGGAGGTTATTATGAGAGAGATGAGAGAATAGAGAAAGAAGTTTATTGTAATCTTCATTTGTGTGTATTTTTGTGTTACATCGTATTTTATATATGCCTTGTAACCAGTTACTATAATGATGATGTTATAAAAGGTGCAATTATATGATTTAATTGGAGTTGTTACATAAAATAATGAACCTTTATGAAAATTTCTTTAGAGAAATGAGATGTTACAAGTTTTTAAATGAGATGTATAAATATTAGGCTGTTACATGAGATATAATGGGCTCTATGAATATTAGAGCTTTTTACAAATATAACATTTGAATACATTTAATTTCCGTAATGTAACTTTAATTCACTTTTATGTATTATATTCATAGCAAAAGACAAATCTATTCTTATAAAAAGCAATATTTTCATGAGATTCTTTTATTTAATTTCAACAATTCCTATTATAGTAGGTTTCAACTTACACGAGAATCCTCTTTTCTCTTTATAAGAAGTATAGATATACTTAAAATACAATTATCAAATGCATAATGTATAATGTTTTTAATACATGTTTGGTAAATATGAGAGATATGAAATTGCCCCTATTTAAACATGTATTTTAACGGAGAATTGTGCGGTCGCGCGCCTACGGTGGAGACATCGATAAAAACCCATGCATTATTTGTAAATATTGTATTTTTATTTTGTTCTGTAACCAACTGCATAACGACATAACAAAATATAACATATAATAGATTTTAATACAAATAGGTCGAGCGCACATAAGTGTGTAATGTTACACACTATTTAACCAAAATAATATCGATAACTTTGCAGTCACCTGCGCTAAGTTTTACAAACGATACAATCGAGATTCGCGAATTTTCTAGGTACACGTTTAATGCGTGTGATTTAGTCTTAAGTTTATAATTGCCCGTCTACCTATGATCTACACTTGCACTATCGGGGCAGAGTACCCGGTCGTGTATAATGTAGTTAGCATGAGGTTGAAATCCAATATCATCCAAAAAGCTAAAGGGTGGTCAATTACTGAGTTTATTCAACAGACTATTTTTACTACGCGGATTGTAGATTACATTAATAGAAAATAAACAAAATAATGAAATCGAAATTACATTGCATACTGCCTACAATCTCAAATGGAGAAAACGTGCTAACCTAGTTACTTTTTAATTAACGTCATGATTCAACTCCTAGTGTAATGTCTAACTCTCGCTCTATATGGTGGTTCCAATATCATTAGTCCCATTGTTTTCGTGAGCACCTAACCTATAATTGCTATGATTTTTGACCTCTCGATTGTCATAGTAACCGAGCATCTAGGTCAAGTCCAACTAAACGCCAACTACCCTAAGTGTTTACCGATGTCCAGATTCTCACTTTCTTAACATTTAACGCCTATTAGTGATTACTAAAAAGTGTTTAGCCGCACTTCTTAAGTCTTTATTCTAGCTTAGGTGGTGATATGGTCAACCCCTATACAACCAAAATGGATGTCTGTTGGGATTTAACAACTAGTTAACCATTAACTACGAGTATGCAGCGGATGGATCTAGTTTGATGACTACGATTAACACGCGTATAAAGAAAAGAAATACTAACCTTTGTTTAATGACTAAAGTCAATTAAACGAGAATCTTTCTTGAAACTTAGTGACTAAGTTGTCACCTCTACGGTTGCTCACACTACACGTCCAACAAACACATCAAGATGCTAATCTTTACTTCACGTCTCACAAAACCCTTGTGTTGAATCTTTCTTGGATCGAAGCTCTCTAACAAATCTAATTGTCTTTACCAAAAATCAGCCAATAACCCTTTTGAGGGTTGTACCAAAAATCAATAAACCCTAATTAGGGTTTATGCGAGTTCGGTTTAACCGAATACCAAGAAAACCAAAACCCTAAGAGGTTTCAAACGTTGTCACTTTTGAGAACTATGTAAACCGAATCAATGATCTTCCTTAAATCGAATTCGAGCTTTGTGGGAGCTCAAATTGCACAAACAAACCCATTTAGGGTTTACCGAAAATCAAATCAAAAGAAAAAAAGGAGAACCGAAAATCTGAAAACCCTTTTAAGGTTTAGTCGAAATCGGTTGGGAATAGGGAGAGAGAACCGAAACTATGTTATGTGATTTTAGGGTTTAGAATGTATGATCAATAAGGCGGGGAATGGGTGTTTATATAGGCACCATACCCTAATCCTTGTAGAACAAGGAAGCCTCATAAACCTTTTAAAACCTTCTCTCCTAAATTGCCACAAATACCCCCTCTAATAAAACCATAGGGTCAGCCATCTCTAGGCATCCCTTGGGTTTGGGGTTTGTCAATTTAAGTCCTTCCGGTTTACATTTAAACATTACGTGAAGTATATTTAAGAATAAACGTATTCTATGTGTTTAACGTGTGTGCCCCCAATAAGCTCACGTATCTTTATTCGTATAAACCCCGGATCCAACTACCACATTCCAACAACTCTCACTTGGGAGTTGGAGTAGCGGACGACGTTTATACTAAAAATAAAAACGTCTAGCAACACTCCATTTATTATTAAAACTAGATTTACCTGAGATGAAGTTCCAAGAACATTCTCAGTATAATGGTTATGTATTGCTTGCCATTATTATCCTTTTGTTACAGATACCATTAATCCATGGATATGGATCCTAACTCGTTCAATATAGTTTAACAATTTAGTTTCTCATTATTGAAGTTAATATGCATATACCAAATATAATCAAGAATCATCTTGGATTACCCTTTGGGTACGGCTATACAATTATCTGATTAATTCCAGAGAGGGCCCATGGTATCATACTGCACTTATCAAGTGGATGAACAAATTTTTTATTGACTACAAGTGTTGTGTATGCTGCTTCACATCACTTTCAAGAATAGCCTTTATAACTATCTTATTCAGGATAGCATTTGACTTATTATTAAAAAGTGATATCCACATATGCAGAACTTGCTTGCATCTCAAGTCTAAGGATAACTTATTTAACCATTTTCGACATCTTACTCGTGACAAGGATTCAAAAGTAAATGTACTAAAGTTGAGGTGTCCAATATGCAACCCTTGTGAATAACATATGAGTTTGGTGGAAACCATCCATATATTCAGAGAATATAACCAACACTCACATTTGTCTTATGTAACAATATTCCCATATTGTGAACCGACAATGGACATATTTAGAATAATAAAATCATTCAAGGATTAAACATGCAATTATATTATAACAATTATTATATGTATGAATAACAAATACCGCGTATCTTCATTCACCGGAACGTAAAAATTGTCTTACATCCCAATTATCCAAATACTAATAAAACAGATGTGACAACCATGACTTGAGCAGGTTAGTCAAACCGTTAGTGTTGACTTATGAATCTGTTGTAATGTATGGTTTATGTGTTTATATGCGTTATGTGGATTATGTAAGAGTTGGTAATCAATCCATTGAGCGTGATCGTTTCATTGGGATTGGATTGGTGATGGATTTGGTTAAGTTCCTTTCGTTCACTTTTGGTGGCAAGGAAATGACTTTTGTGATTTTGGCGTTGTTGCGTTAATTGTGTAAGTATTATTACATATACGTGTTTATGTGTTAGTAAAATTAGGTAAGAATAGGATTTAGTGGTTAGAATAAGAAAGAAATGAAATTTCTATTTTTGGAAAGTTAGGTTTAATAAAAATGAAAAGTTATTTATTTTAAAAGCCTAGTAAATTGCGTTTAAGCAAAAAGGTTTACTCAAATAAGCTTAGGTTTTTATAAAAACTTAAGGTAATACAAATAATTAAGTAATTAATAATTAAATAAAAAAAGAAAATCAAAGCTCAATTTAACTAGGACTCTAATTAGGGAATTTTGTATCCTATATATACTAACCCATAATACCCTAAGAACGAAAATTTTCCTCCCCTCCTCTTGCATTAGTCGGCCGAATACCTCAAGAAAAGAAGAAGAAAAAAATTAGGTTTTGATTTTGTGAAGAAAACAAGCTTTAAGTATGTTTAGTTTTCTTAATTAGTTTAATTATTGATTTAATTCATGTAACAAGAGTTATGGTGAATCTAGGGTTTCATAATATTCTTTAAATTTAAGTTTATAATCTAATTAGGGTTCTTAGTAATCAATTAGATACGAGTTGGTGTAATCGTTAGGGTTTAGATCGCATTAGAACTTGATTTAGATTAGGGCAGAATTTAGGGCTGTGTTGTTCGGCTGTTATCTCGATGATGTTAATAGCTTTTGTCAAGTTTCCGGTGTCTATGATGTAGCTCAGGGAGTCTAGTTTCTAGAACATCCAGTCTCGAAGGTTTTTAAGGTCGGGAAGTCATTCAAATGTTGGTTACGAGAAAAGTTGTCAAAGCAGTAAATTTGGGTCAGATTTAGGTCAGATTACGAGGTGTAAAACCCCCACTTAAAATTTGAAATAGGATTAAATAACCCACAGGAGTTTAGTTTTATGTGTCTATTAAAAATCCCCTAAAGGAGAGCTTCTGATTTAGAGTCTAAGTATGGTTTTTAGGTCCAAACTTTTTAGTATGCAATCAGATCTGAAACTGAGTAGTTAAAAGTTTGATTTTATTTGGGGCACTTAAGAGTGTAAATAAATTAGTGGAAAAATCATGGGGATAGTAAACTCATGATATTGAAACTGTGATTTTTGGTCAAATTTATAAAGGTCAGTAGGTGTGGTTTAGAAAATGGTAAAGTGACATTAAAATTCTGCGTTTTGGGGTAAATTGTTGAACATTGGAAAAGTGTGTAAACATGTTGGTTAAGGTTGGGCATAGTGTCGTGGTGACCCATGAGGGTAATTAAACACCTTAGACATCCATCATATGATTGTTACATGGGCATAAGCATTTGTCTTGGTCGCGTGTAACACGTGTTTGTTTTGAATGTTTAGTTTCGTGCAAGGATTTAGAATTTGCTTAAGCATCAGGTGAGTTTCATAGCCCCTTTTTCTTATGTTTTCTTGGGGTAAAAATGATGCTATGAGTATTAAATGTTTTAGTTACTGTGTTAATGTGTTTTAAATGAGTCATGGACTATACGTGACTATTGTATGTTATGTGCTACTTGCTATTGTGATATGGATCGTGGGACACATTCCGTTCCCTTGTTTGTTGTGCTTGAGCATGACCGTCTCAAGACATTGATGGATTGTTAGTAGTGAGCGTGATCGTCTCATTGCTGTGGATTGTTGATAGTGAGCGTGATCGTCTCATTGTTGTGGATCGTGGGACACGTTCCATCCCCTTATTTGTGATGTTGAGCGTAACCGTCTCAACATGGTTTGGTGTGTTTGCATGTTAGCTTGTATGATAGTTCGTTTAATGTCCTGCTATGCTATGTTTATTTATCATAGTAATTGGTTTTAAAGGAATGTTATGTGTGTCTTAAACCTATGACTCTCACAACTTTATATGACGTTTAAGCATCATTTTCAGGTGAGCACCATGGGAATAAGATAGAGAGAAGTGGCTAGAAAGAGACCATAAGATGTTATGGAGTTTATTGCTTTATTATCTTGAATTTTGCATTGTTTGGATTATGGATAATTGTTGCATGTCTTTATGTTGGCGAGAACTTTCGTTTCATCAATAAAGACGCCTTTTGGATTTGGATTAGTTTTATGGGTATTGTTATGACACTTTGTGTCTATACTTTGCTTATTTATTGCATGTAAGTATTCTCTATATAGACACCATGTGTTGTGATGATATCCTTTCTCGTTACACCTCGCGTTTCCGCCTTGGCGGGGTGTGACAATCACCACCTCATTCACCATTACAATCACCACCTCTACACACACAATCAATCACCACTCTCCATATTAACCAATTCAATCACCACCTTACTCACTACCCCATTCCTTACACTTAGGTCATATGAAGCACCTCTCTTGAAGTAACACATCATGAAGAGCGTGAGGCCAAGTAATACGGTACAACTCACAGAAGATGATGGTACTTGTACCTAGCACTGGTGACCAGGGGTGTACTAGTTGGAGAAAGAGTTACGGACACCAAATAGACCTTAAGAATTTGTGCTCAAATTGGTAAAAAGACGGTGAAATCTCTGAAAAAAGCTTAGAAGAGGAATCCAAGAAAGTAATTTTTGGTCTGCATCAGATGCGTTGTGAAGAACCCAGAGGATCAGGGAGGATAGAAAACAAAGGATATTGATGATGACCTCTATTAACATTGTAAGACAGAATCCATGAAATTAGAAGTCACGATTTTATTACTCCTACAAAAGCTTCAGGGGAGGCTCAAAAAGAAGAAGAAATCAATCCTACAATCTTGGAGGCAACTAAAACTTTGTCAAAAGTTACTTCTCATAGTGTTAACAAAACAAAGTCGACTAATAAGGGCAAGAGATACAGGAGGATAGCAAGGTCTATGGCTAAAAAGATTAATATCGAATGATGCTTGAGGATGTAATAAATATTGGCAGGTAGAGATTAATTCCTGGAATTGAAGATGATTAATACTGGTAGTTCTAAAGTTGATACTGGTAGAACATCAATTAGTTCTTCTAGTATAATTCATTCTCCTAAAAAGGGTCAAAGAGAAGGAAAAGCTCAGATGGTTGAAGAGGATATCCAGGCTACTCATAAGACTAAAGAACAAATAAGACAAGAAGAAGCTGGATTGGAAGAGGCTATAAGATTGCAAGCTCAAATGGATGAAGAAGGTTGCAAAACATATTACATTTAGATAATATTTAGCCAAAAGAGTTGCAGGAAAGAACAGCCCGATTGTCAGGAACAACAACTAAAAAGAAAGGCTGAAGTTCAAAAAGCTGCACAATTTTATACTGAAAAGATTGGGATACCATTAGGGTAAAACTAGAAGCTAATACAAAGGTAGTCCAAGAGTCGATCAGGAGAAGTATAAGTAATGATGATTTTGCAAAAAGAATGGTGGAAATGATAAATGAGAAGAAGAAGTTCTATGCTGACAAAAGACTAAAGCACAAAGAAGTAAGCGCAATACACAGCACAACAAAGATAAATACATGATTACCTTTCATCAAGAAACAGAGTTCATAGGAAAATGTCTCAATTGAAAAGCTTTCTTTTGAAGAGATTGAAGACTGAATTTGAAAAGCTGATGAAGAGTATTGAAAGTTTTGTGCCCATGGAAACTGAAGCAAGAGTGAAAAGACATGGATTACAGCTAGAACAAGAAACTTCAAAGAAACAGAAGATTGACATTGAGGATGCTTCAATCACAAAGGGAAAAGATGAAGTTGTGAAGGAAGAAGAAGCTGAAGTGCCAGTTAAGAAACAGGAATGAAGAAGGAAGCAAGAAGGCAAGAAAAGCGGAATAAAATAATGAACAAGCACAGCACAATATGAGTTTCAACAAGGAAAAGAAGAACATATGTGAAAGATCAAGTCAAAGATGCTTCAATCAGAATCATAGATTTGGAGTAGATGTTAATCCAACACTACAAAACCTCTACTAATTGTTAATTGAAGATCATTATCATCAAGCTAGAGGCTGCTTATAGATCAAAAGAAAAGATGTTCTGATAAAATTTATATGAATTTTACTATACTTAAAGATTTTTCAAGAGATTAGCTTGTTGTAGATGGTATAGATAGGTGATAAAGAAAGATATGGGGCACATAGACCAAAAGAGATGTATGATAGGAGGTACTTTGGGGTGATCCTAGACAGTTATGATCCACCTCTTAGTGATGATGCAATATGGAGTTTGCCACTTATCAACATAAGAAATTAATTAAGAACTATACTACTTGTGCATACACTTCCTAACATTAGATTGCCTACTATAAATATGTTAGCAGATAAAAATAATCCATTGTCAAAATATGCTTGTCCAAGTGATGCTAAAAGTTGAAGCTTCTAGATGGGACAATTGGATTAAGTTTGTAATCAACTTCTTGAAATGATAGAGAAGCAAGCTATATAACAAATTGATGATGTCATCTCAGTAGCAGTGAGCATATTTTTTGGAACTTATGGACTATAATAACAGTGAGAAGGGTGTAGGAGTTGGCTAACCACCACAACACTAAATGGTCATCAGTTCACCAATGCTTAATAAGGCAAATAAAGAACATGTCTAGTCCAAGGCAAAACGGCTTGTGTAAAGACTCTCAAATCCTTTTTAATGGTTGACCAGTTTACCCAAAAACTGTATGGTAATCAATGCACCATATACTAGCACTAAATCATTGGCAACTCCAGAGCAAACGCTACTGTAAAAGATCTCATATCAAGTTGATAAGCTTGAAAGTATTGCCTAAAAACATAAGTATATCAATGCACCTTGTTAATTGCAATGAGCATTGTCTATTCCCTAGAAAACGCTCTGGGTAAAAGACATATCAAATCCATTGATGGCTGGTAGTTTACCAAAAACTACAAAGCCAACTTAGTTGGATGTTGCTGTGTAGCTGTGATGAAGAGAAGACAAAGACTAAACGACAAAAGAAGTTAAGGACTTAAAAAGGTGTTTGGATACAATCCTCAAAAACACAAGCTGAAGACAACAGAAAGAAAACTTGAGTTAACAATAAATTAAGTTTAGGGGGAGGATTGTTAGGAAATTATGTATAACAGACTAATTCTGTTAGTGTATTGTTTTTCTTCTTCTAGTTACATAGTAGTAACTTGGTAAACGAGATAATCCTAGGTAAGTATACTGTAAGTGGATAAATAGTTAATACTGCTTATGTAATAGTTAAGTCTGCTTACGCAGAAATTAGTTAGAGTTAAAGATATGCATGAGATATCTTAGGAAAGGATATGCATTATCTTTATACGCATTTTGTAAAGCCCATTAGGGTTTCCTTAGTCTATAAAAGGAACCCTAGGCATAGTTAGTAGATATAGTTCTACACAAGATCATAGAGATCAAATAGTAATCATAGTTTGTAATCTGTAATTTAGGCAAATTCAAAGTTTAATATAAAAGTTCTTTTGTGATATTCAATATTGTTCTTCTTAGCATTATTGATTAGATTATGCATAATCAATAGTGTTTACTCAGTGTTTCATTATTGTTGCTTTAGAATTATCTAAAGGAGCAAACTCTTTGCAAGCTGAAGGTTAAGATCTATTCAGTAAATCGATCCAACATAAGTTTTTATCCAATGTCAACGTCAATCACATGCATCAACCATGGAGATCATTTTCTGCCATAATCAACAAGTGTCTAAGTGGAAAAACTACTATGTTGGTCTAAAGTCTTGGATCTGATTAGCCTTTTGTAAGACAATAGCTAACTTGAATAAATTCAAATTAACTATATGAGAGACAATGACTATGAATACTATGTTGCTAATGTGAATCTAACACAAGTACTAAGAAGAACAATTGTAAACAACTTTGCTATTGATTCTATTGGAATACTATTTTCAATGTCATACTAAACATATAGTGCCGTAGGTTCCTTTATACACCAAGGAAACCCTAATGGGCTTTACAAACGTGTGAAAGGATAATGCATATCATTTCCTAAGATATCTCCTAAGATATCTCCTAAGATATCTCTAAGATAACTATTACTATTCTGTTACATAAATAGACTTAACTAAAATAGACTTAACTAAAACGAACCAGTAAAACCAATAGTAATGCTACTCTACCAGTACAAACTTTAAGTACTGCAGACTAACTTAGTACTAGCCAGTATTATCTTAGTAACTGTCAAACAAACTAATACTCACCTAGACTTAACTGTATTATACTTACATATTAAGTCTATTACAATCTATTTCCTAACAAATCCTCCCCTAACTTGATCTACATTATGAACATCAAGTTTCTTCCAAATGGTCTTCAATTTGAGCTTCTGAGGAAAGTTGTAAATAAAACTCTTCGAATTATTCTTGATCTGCATTCTTTCATATCATCTCTTTTTTATATTTGCGCAACTATCTTCAAGAGCTTTTCAGCAACCCTTCATATCAGCAACATTGACTATATGTACATCAAATCATATGGTTTTCAACTATTCTCATCACTTCCAGGTGTGTTAACTCCTGTGAGGTGAATATTGCAACTTTAAATGGATTTGATGTCCATTACCAGTTAGCCATTTACTCTGGAGTATCAGCTCCTTTGACCACCAGAAAGGTGCATGACCATGGTCGACTGGGAAACCATTTTTTACTCTCATACATTAAACATTGGTGAGTTTGAATACATATTGGTTTTTGCAAAACCATTATACCATAAACTCAGGATTTTGGATAGCCTTTACCTATAGATCCTTTTGCTCAGGCTAGTCAATCCATTTAGCACCTAGAAAAGGTAAATTCCACGTGTGAATTGTTTACCATATATAATCAACTCTTTGTATATGAAACTTGGTGAGTTGATATACCATCTACTTTTTGGTAAAGTGTCAACCATCTAATATGGATTTGCAATTTGTCTTTACCATAAGCCATAACATCATGGACTAGTTATGGTTTTTCCATAGCCTTTACCACAATCCATAAACTTGTGGGCTAGCCAACTCTTAACTATCAGATATGATTGATTTGATAACCATAAAATTTTTTGGCTAAAATTGTCAGCCAATAATGGATTGTGAGAAGTCTTTATACCAAGAGTCGTTTGCTCCTGGACTAGCCAGTCCTTATGTCTGTTAGACATGGTGGACTGATAACCATATAGTTTGTGTTAGCGCATAAGCACAACACTAAGTGTTATTCTTCTCATCTCCATCATAGATTTCTAACTCATCAAACTTCACTACTTCCTAATGCCAGCTTGCTTTTCCATCATTTTCAACATTTTGTAGCAATCCTCATCTGGTTTTCCTTTTTGAAGTTTCTTATCTAGCATAGCTTTGCATACCTCAATAGATAAAGGATATTTTCTTTCAATTAGCATATATATATCCATTGACTCCAAGTTTAAACAGTGTACTTTGCAAGTATCATAATATCTCTAACTTATGATTCTTTGTTGATCTAATAAACTCCAAATAGGATCTGTACTAAGGGGTGCCTCAAACATATTCTTTAAATATTCCCAAAGAACCTTCTCAAACTCATCCTTTGGTCCATTCATACCATATCTATTCATGACAATCCTATATAAATCAGTAAGGATCATCCCTAGTATATGTCCTTCAGCATAGCACCAAAATTTTATGTTCATTAATATCAGTATCTATCTCCCTAGACAATTTTGCTACCACTTTTCTTTCCTTGCTTGATGATCTTATAAGTAGCTATACTAGGTGATTTCATAGCTACAGGAACAGGATTAATAGGAATTTTAGTACCTGAAGAAGAATCATCCTTATCAAGGTCTGTATGTAATCCTTTCCTTGCTATCTGTTTTCTCCTCTTTCCAGTCTTCTTGGTTGGCTCATCATCTTTTGCTTCATCACTCTTTAGTCTTTTTGAGTACTTTGTTTGAAGATTTCTTCACCATATCTTTTTAAGACTATCTTTTGTAGCTTCAAAGTTTATAGGATGCAAAAGATCAACCTGCTACACCCAGCTTATCAAATTCATCATTTACTTCTTCATAACTTTAAATTCTTTAGCTGAGACAACTTCCATGTCCCCCTGATTCCTTCAAGTAATTCATCATAATGTTTCTATCTGTGAATGGGTCATATGGGCTTATTTCTTTTAGCTCTTGCTCTTTCCTCTGCAAAGTGTTTCTTCCTTTGATTTACTAGTTCAACCATCTTCTTTGCAAAGTCTTCTCCTTGTAAGCCACTTCCTAGCACACTCTTTGACAACTCTGCATTAGCTTCAATCTTTGCTCTAATAAGATCCCAATCTTCATCTGTGTAATGCTGAGCTTCAAATTGAACTTGAGCTCTTCTTTGCTTTTGTTGCTCATTTAATTCTTCTTCTTCTGCAAGTCTTTGTGCTAAGAGAGAATCCAAGTGTACTTGTTTAGCCTCTTCTTCTTTCTCCAAAGTATCCAATCTGATAGCTTCAGCGAGACTAGCTTCCTCCTGTAGAATTTGTTCCTTAGTCTTCTTAGGAGCTTCTTCAATGATCATAGGAGCTTTTCCTTCTCTTTGGCCTTTATCAGGGGAAGGAATGGACTTTTTAATACTGTCAGTACTAACTTGTCCACTAACAGTACTAACTTTGCCACTAACAGTACTAACTTTAATACTGCCAGTATTAACTCCTTCAGCATACCCAGTACTAACTTCTTCTTGAAAATCCAAGCTAGTGACAACCTTCTTTCCCTTAGTCTCTTTCCTTCTCTTATACCTCCTTCCCTTATCTATTGACTTTGGCTTTTGAGAAGCAACCCTGGAGAGAGTTTTAGCTGCTTCTAATGTAGTAGGGCTTATGTCTTCAACTTGTTCCTCCCCTGAAGCATTGACAGTAGTCTTAGAAGGAGTAACCAGCCCTTGTACCAAAGAAACTAGAGGATCATCTTGACTTTTCCTCCCCTGATCCTCAGGTTCTTCCTCTTCAGAGTCTGATAAGACCACATTTCTCCTTTTCAAAATACCTTCCAGCTTCTTCACCTTCTTGACCAACTTCACAATAGCACTCCCCATTGTCAGCTTGGTTTGCTTGAGATCCTTTTCTAGACTATCAACTCTTGTCATTAATTGAGGAACTAATTGAAGCAAATCATCCACAGTCATCTGTTCTTGGGCATGCTCTTGTGGGGGTGAGAAGTGTTGGTGTGCAGGGGATGGTTCCTCAAAAGTGTGCTCCATAGGTTCAAGGTCAATTTCATGGATAGGTATAGGTGTAGATGCAGGGATAGGAGCAGTTACTGGTGGTGGAGATTGTACTGGTGGTAAAGATGTAGATGGGACTGGAATTGTGGATGATGATGGTTGAGATTGAGCCACATCAGGATGTTCTTGACCTGCACTTGGATTAGTAGTAGCAACAAGCAGCATAGCAGGCAACAAAGGTCTTGGTGCCCCTCTAAAACCCCTTTTCATATTCCTAAAAATCTTTTTGGTCAGGGTCACAGCCAGATAAGGGTGTTTGTTTTCCGTTTGAATATCCAAAATCAGTTGCAGAAAACGAGGATACATCAAAAACTTTGTTTTGCTTTTCAAGTTTGCCACCATGCCATCAAAAATTAGTTTTGAAAAATTATAAACTCTGCCAGTGGAAAGACAAATCAAAGCAGTAGCAATATTGCTACCAAATTGATCCCATCCACCACTTTTAGAGCTGATACAATGCAAAATATGGTGGACTAAAAATCTCCATTGGGGTGTGAAAAAGCTTTTCCAAAAGGTAAAAGATCCGTCAGTAGGATAAACGAGTCTTATCAATTTGTAATATTTTAGTCACCACAAGTTATGTTTTTCTTTTGGGTGTTTGTAGTCTTACAATTAAGCTATAAAGTGGCCAAAGTGTAATATAGTGTGACCATATGTGTTTAAATTGAGAGAAAACTGTGGATTTTGTGTGTCTATTGTTCATCCAATGGTCAATAATGAATTTTATGTTAGTGTGGCCTTTTGTAATATTTAGTCACACAAAAGCATTGAATAAAAAAATTTCATAAAAAATCGCATAATATTTTGTTTCGTTCTGGGTATTTAGTCACATATAATTAAGCAGTAAAGTAGCCAGAAAGTGTTAATAAGATGTAAACCAATTAGTGGTGTTTAAAGTGAAGAAAATGTGTATTTTGTGGACTATTATATAATCCAATGGCCCTCTGAAATTTATGTTATGGTGTGCCTTTTGTAATATTTAGTCACAACAAAGCTTGTTTTTGGGTGTAGTTAGGTCGCATACTTAATTAAGCATAAAGTGACCAAAAAATTGCTAATAAGTGTGACCATATGCTGTTTAAGGTGAATAATATTGTGTATTTTAGTGTGACTATTGATCATCAATGGCCACATGTAAATTTTAGGTTTGTGTGGCCTTTCGTAACAGTTTGTCACACAAAGCATGTTTGTTTTGGTTTGTTTAGGCAACATATAATTAAGTATAAAGTAACCAAAAGTGTTAATAAGTGTGACTCTATATGGGTTTGTTTAAAGTGAAGAAATGTGTATTTTGTTTGAATTATTAATCATCAGTGGCCACATGTATTGTTATGTTTGTGTGACCTTTTGAAATATTTAGTCACACAAAGAGATTAGCAATCAATGACCAAATAGTGTTAACAAGTGTGACCTGTATGAATCTTTTAGTTCACATTTAAGAAATCCAAATATATAGTCAAAGTAAAATCAAATATTTTATCAAAATAATTCAAATACAATAAAACTGGAATGTATATAACTTGAACCAATATAAAATTGTAATGTTCGTATTACTAAAACTTCTCGCATAAAACTAAGGGCTTCTGACTCCTTTTCTTATTAGCTTTCCTTTTGCATGGCATGTGACTGAGAGGTAGAAGTTTTTGCGCGCTTCGGTTGGTACTTTAGGTGCAGTTTTGTTTCTCAACGTGTGATCTTTTTGTATGGTTACTTGGTGGTGTTGGCCTGCAGGAAAACAAGTAATGCCGCGTGTTGTCTAAACACTGGAATTAAATATGAAGAATTATATATATATATATATGTAGGTTCATAAAATACATGTATGTACCTTTGGATAAAAAACAACTTGATTCTTTGGCCATGCAACAAACCACCTACTGCATCCAAAACTGTTGCTCAACCATTACTTCCTACATCCGGTATAATTGCGCTTCCTACTCGAGATTTGATCAATTGACACTTTGTAGCAATCCTTTGGGAGTGCTTTGTTATGAAGCATTATTTTCCCATCACTGTTGTATACGGTACCCTCAACAATAATATTTGTTTTCTTTAAGTGCCACAGCCTGCACTGTATTGCCTAAGAAAATCGATTTGTTAGTCAATGTATGTATCAGGAAATTAGTCTTAAACAAACGAATTATATGAACATGTTGAAATCATACTTGGTGGTAGTAGCGACCATTTTCTGTTTGGATTGTGGAATCTTGACTTGAAGAATCCTTTCGGATTGATCTAGTCGTTTACTTAGCTCCCGTCAGATATTTAAACAGTTTCCTTGTTGCATATAATAACACAGTAATTTGTTAAGGCCTGTATGTGAATTCAAAAATCACGGGAGGGTGTTTTATTAAATTACTTACCCTTTTTTGCATTCCTTTCGAATGCTTGCCATCTGTTGATCACATGCAGACAGTTGTCCGTCCTCCTCATCAGCACTGCTTATTTATCTGGTGAATTTCGTACCGGAGCGTCTGTATATATATTAAGATTTGTGTTGGGATTTAAAAGGATTCTTAGTACTGCTGATGATACTGCTGCTGGTTATGGTTAAGACTGTTGGTTGAAGACTGAAGAAAATATACCAAGTCATTAGTGCTGCTAGTACAAATGTTAGTACTCGCGAGTGTTTGTTGCCAAATGTTAGTTTATTAATGTTGCTCTGAGTAAGACTATTGATATAAGTAGTACTGTTGTGTTATTACTGCTCTTAGATAGGCATGAATTATTAATAAGGAAAGAGATTAAGAAATATGGAGGGAAACTTATTGTAAGTCCTCTTAGGTCTCCTTGGTCCTATGTGTAGTGTATAATAGGAGGTCCTAGTGGTTTTAGGTAGATGTACCTATTTATCTATTGCGATCAGTGCTGTGAGCATTAATTAAGTTAATTGAAAATGAAATGTTAACAACATAATAAATGTCTTACATGTCTTGTGTGTCTCATTGAGTTGGCGTTGACTGCAAATCTGCCCCCGCCTTGTGCAGCAAATGATTTTGTTCAGTGTAGTCACTATTCCCTCTGTCTTTTGTTGACATCTTGCTGGACAGTACTCTTGATTAATTTTCTTTCTCTTCACGTTCACGTCCTCGCAGAATCAAGTTGACTTCTAGGTACTATAATTCTTTCATTAGTGCTTGTTTGCTTCATGGAGTCAAGTGATAACTCTTGATTATGTCACTCCACTTCCCATCCTCCTTTATATGCCTCCCAGTTTCCTTACCTATTACATGTGTCATGCTTCTGTGCTTGATTTTACCGGCAAAGTTCCTTCTTTGATTTGTCCTTCAGTGTCTGTATGCGACACTATAATTATATGGTGAATATAGGTGATTAGTCGCGTAAATGATCATAATGAATTAGTATTGTGCAGGTGCGATTCTGCTTGGTGATCGCCCTCTGAGCTCAGCGATGATGCGTTTGGCGAAGTGAGGGGGGGTAAGAGGAAGGGATTAATATGGGGTAATCGGGGGGGGGAGGATGGAGGGGGATTGGGAGGGGGGGACGTGACGTGAATCGTCTTTGTATGTATAGTTGTGGTTATCGCATCTGTTTTTATGATTCTTATTTTCTATTTTATTATACATTTTAAAAATATTTTTTATTTTTTATTTATATTAAATACAAAATCTTTTCTATTTTCCATTACAATCTATTTCTTAAAAATTAAATGTAAGTTAAACAGATATAAACGAATGATGCTATGAAATGCATATGTGCAAATGTGTATGTTAGCCTCACTTTTAGTGAAGCTGGCGTCTTACACGTGAATTGGATTAGTTTTGGACACTGCGTGTTACGCAGGGGTCTTTTATGTTAACTAGGAATAGTTAGCTTTTTCTTTTTGTATAAATACCCCTCATGGCTGCAAACTTAAAGACAGCGGTTTAGTATGGTTTACTAACTTTATGCCAGCGGTTTGCTTCCCACAACCCAAACCGGGTCAACTCGGTTATTACTGAGTTGATTGGTTATTACTGAGTTGACCGGGTCAACTCAACTGAGTCAGTCACTGATAGAAGGTCAACAGAAAAAAAACTGACTGGTCTCAATCATTAACCCCATAAACAAAAAAAAATCAACAACAATCATCTTTACAACTAAACCAATATCCAACAAATCCTAATCTAAACTACAAACCCTTCGTCACAATTTCAATCAAATCCAAGTACTAATCTTTTTCCCATCGTCACATATAATTCCATCTCCATCTCCATCTCTATACTCAACAAGACTCGAATTGAAATAAATTTCAAGATCTCAGTTTCTATCTTTTTGTGTGTTACAATTAATTCAAGACCCTCATAAGATCAAGAACACGAAAAGAACAAATCATCATAGATTTGTCAAAAGCCACGCACTTTCTTTTCATATCTGAAAGTAAAGAAAGAATGATAGCAATCATGTTATATTCTTTTCTTTGTTTCGTTGGTTTACACATGACAACACAAGTCGACACCTACCTTAGACCCTCCAAAGGATCCTGTAGCCGAATATTTTGCTTCTTCTTTATCGTTTTGTGCTTGTTGAGGCTCAAATTATAATAAGAAGTGTAAGGGTGGACTTGTACTTATGGGATGATTGAAAGATGATTGTTTGTCTCTCTCATGAGTACTTTGATTTATGGGAACGAAACTGAATGGGAGTATTTTTGGGAAATGAAGTTGTGGCTGTGAGAGGAGAAATAACAGATGGGGGCGATTGTGAAAGTAATTAGGGTTTTGATTGCCCTAATTATGTGGGATATGTTGGGTACTTATGTGGAAACAAATGGACCCGGGTACCACTAATATGAATGGGCCAGTTATTGATTTTGCTTGAGTTGGGTATATGGTTTATAAGATTTATGCCGATTATTATTAATAGGGATTTGGGTTGGATTTTCTCTTAAATGACAAGCTAAGCCAAAATGTATGGTTTATTTATTTTGGGTTCATTTTATTGGATTAAGCCGGGTATTAAAACACTATTTTTGGGAAATGTATACATGATTGGGTTTTATTACTTGGACGGCGGGTACTATGCTATATTTTTGAGCCGATATCCGTTAACAATCATAACACATCAAAATCACGAACAACAAAACAACAAACACAATACATTACACTAAAAACGATCCTTATCAAAATTCACCTTCACTCATAATGGCTATAATTGAATTTAATGACTACGGGGTTATAGTACAATGTTACTTATTTGGGATTGAAGTAGTATTTCACGGGGAGTATACTTATTTTGTCTTTGGTTCTTTCTTTCTCCACAACGAAGATGACTTTTGTTAGTGGTGAAGACTTGGATATCTAGTTGCTTTTGTGATTCTTTCTACCTATACCCACAAAGTAGCTATCACTTTAAGGAGTTACATTTTAGTGCTCAGTGTTTCACGTAGTTGAGGAGTTTTCAAGAGGTGTTGTATTTTTTATATACTTTTGGGTAAGTATATGGTACTTAGAGATTTGCCTCTGCACCATTCTTCGTCACATGGATAGTACAAGATTAAGTCACAAGTCAAGGATTGTGCTTCATTCTTAGGTTCGTTTCATTGGGTTGTCTCCATCAGTGGTCATCAATATTAACCTACCGAATAGATAAGGGGATTAGATCGGCTTAATCAAGAGAGATTTGTAAAGAGAGTAACAACATCTTCTCACATAGATTTGCTTATACAATCACGGGTTATGAAGCTAAGTAAGCAGTCCCAGTTGATATACGATGTATACATGAGTACGATGATTCCTCAGTTAGTCATCATCCTGGAGGGAGAAATATGTACATCCGTTACTTAGTTGTTTTTATGTTACCGTTTTGATGTTACAGTTTTGACTACATAGTGTGATAAATTGCTTTCACTAGAGACTTAGTTGACTTTGGTGAAACAATTTAAATGTACATTCGGGACTTAGTTGACTTTGATGGTACCATTTTGACTACATAAAGGGATAAATTGCTTACACTCGGGACTTAGTTGACTTTGGTGTAGCAAGTGTTACCATGTCTTTCTGGGAGGGAGAAAAGTGCATTTCCGTGTCTTAATTGATTTTGGTGACACGGTTTCAACTTCGAAAAAGGGAAAGGGATAAAGTGTGTACGTCGGGACTGGAATGCTTCCTAAGTGAGTCGATGTTGATATCATTCCTTCCCTACATATTTTCCAAAATAAGAAAGGTCTTTGAGCCGAGCTGTAGGAGGTTGTATGACTCAAGACGAGTGCATTAATTCTTATCAGTCTCAGGGGTGTCTGTTTGGGAGGGAGCTGAAGAAAAAAGAGCCTACTAGTTGGGAGGGAGTAAAAACTCAACTAGATACTACAAGCTGAAGAAATAAAGTTGTAGCATTCAAGTAGATCAAGGTCATTGAAGACAATCTCAAGGAATGCTGGACTTCATTCTTATTATTTTACTTGTAGGAAACATTGTAACCAATTCACGTGTGACACCATCTTGGAGGGAGATTGTTAGCCTTACTTTTTAGTGAAGCTGGCGTCTTAATCGTGAATTGGACCAGCTATAGACACTGCGTATAACACATGAGTTATTATTGTATAAGTAGGATAGTTAGCTTTGTATTAGGCTATAAATACCTCTCATGACTCTTCATGAGGGGTTGGTGGAAGTTCATTTCTTGTATTTCTTTCTCTCTCTAATCAAACACACATTTGTCTTTCACCCTTTCTCTACTTTCTCTCACTAGAACACCATGCTTATCCTTATGTCCTTTGATCATCCCCGACCCCTCAAAAGGTGTTTTTGTATCACGTAACATAGACACATATGACTGTATTCAAACCTTAACTCGAATAAGCTAAAGAATAGGACTAGTAGTATTTACCAAAAGTCATAAACCAGCAAGGGCGACAAACCACATATACACATCCATAACAATGGAATAGACATACATGATTGCATTTAATTCCCTCACTCGTGGTAAACCAAAGGTTAGGACAAAAAGTGATATAGGGTATGGATCTTCTAATCTTTCACCAAAAAGTAATAAACCAACAAGGCGGACAAAATCACACATATATAGCCGTAACGACGAAATAGACACATGTGATTGCTCGCATCCTCATTCGAATAAAACCTAAGGGTTAGGGATTAGGAAAGGAAAATAATTGTTGTTAAATAAAATGTACAAAACAAATAGATTAAGACCAAAACAAATAAGGTACAAGTTGCTAGATACTTTCCCGACCGTTCCATGATAAAGACACAAATATATACAAACGTCTTGATCATAGATAAAAAACAACCTAAGTTGGCGTTTTCGTAATGGTCAACTTCCCAATCATCCATACTATACATACTTTTACAAGACAAGTGACGATATCTACCACTTTATACAAAACTTTACATCTTTGATTTATAATTACGTATCAACGAATAATCGATCCTTCAAATAATACCATCGGTTTAAGCTTTAACGAATCGACTATCTTCATAATTTCCTCCTCTTTTTTGCAGCAATTTTCTAATTTTTTTGATTTTTTAAACAATACACTACGAATCTCGGTGTAATTTCACCATCTTCATGATCATAATAGCTCAGGATAATTTCTTCCATAATTCTTCATTCTTCGTACTCGGGTATACCAATAATTGTGATGGTAGTAAAAATACATGAGTTTGACTACTTTTTACATTCTCATTGCAATGTGCAAATTTCCCAACCATACCAGAGATGGAAATTGACACAAGACACATGAAATACATACTTTACACTTTAAGCAACTAGCAATTGATAAATATACTTAATCTAATAAGGTAGGCTAAGGTGTAAAGGTGTAACGAAATAAATAGTTGGTGTTATCCTAAAGGATTGGCTCTATTGGTTTTTCTAGGGGAATCTTACTCTTATAATAAGAGTAAAGAAATGGTTTATACGAGGGTTAAATAACCGGTGTAGTTAGTTAATAACACAACAAATAAAGGCTTTTTGAGTGTAATCCTAAAAATTTACCAATTTAAACAAGTTACTCCATCTAAATCCTTAGTACTCATTATTGTGGTCTCGAATAGATATACCAAGCCAAGTTCTAAAGTCTACAACATCACTGGCATACTTATATTTTTGTGGGATTTAGGTAAATATATGGACATAGATAAGGCTGAATCCTCATAATATCTAATAAGAGTTATGTGTGCAGGTTATGTAACTAGTAATTTCACAATAATATGCTTGATTTTTTTTAATTTAAGCATATTAGTGTGAAAAGTAGGACAATTAACATTCTAATTCCCATCCCCCCATTTAAATTATACAACGTCCTAATTGTATAGATAAAACAGTTAATAAATGAGAAATAAAAGAATTAGAACGAGAAACTCCCTTGATATTTGCTCGGTAGATTCTCCATGTTGATTTAATGAGCAAGAATGTGTGTTATGAATGTAGGATTTAATCCTAGCAACACACATTAGATTCCAGATTATCGATACTTCACAAATGTTGTCATTTTCTTTCCAGCGAGGTCCTGTGCAAAATATAAGAAAACCATGCAATCCTATCTCGGGTATCCTATGGTTAAAAATAAAAACACAAACTATACAGGCAGTTGATACGCCGTATCCTAAAACCAAGATACGCCGTATTGAGACTTATAAAAAGTATCTGAATACGGGTCAGTCTGCCAAATGATCTGTATCATATAATGAATACACCGTATAGATAGAACTGACAATAATATTTTAAATGTAGAAAACTATAAAAACTGATAACGTCCAGACATTCAATACACCGTATGGCATGGAGCGGATACGCCGTATTGATTGTTGGGATTCTTGATTTGATGAGACAAAGTGAATAAAAGAATGAAACAAAAGGACTTAAATGCAAAATGTTGATCCCAAACCTAGATCGATTCCTTAGGTTGTCTAAGGTTAAATTACATTGGATAAATCCAAAATAACTTGTTGTAGAAACTTTGTATGTATATTAAGTGTATGCAAAATCTACACCTTAATACTCTAGAAGTAAAATCAATGAAACAGTAATCTTAAACAAACAAAGATATAACCAAACGCTCCAATATTATTAGATCAATAATACGAGTACTCTTAACTTAGTACTGGGGTTTACAACCTTAAAGCTTTTCTTAATCGACTTCGATAACTATGAAAACTGATAATGATGAGACTGTGTTTTTGTTATTGTTTCAACTAATGCCCTAGAGCCTCCTTTTATAGACTAAGGAGTCCTAGTCGGCTTACAATACATTCCTAATATATCTCAATCTTTTCTAAACATAAACGTAATCTTCTAAATAAATACATTATGTATATCTTGTACATAAATATCTCAACACTTATCTTCACACGCATTCTTGTTCTCCAAACAATCTTTATCTCTTTAATTCATCTTTATCCTCTTGATAGTAGAAAGTCTTCAAACAGTTGTAATCCTTCACCAGCAGCACTAATAAACATAAGCAGTAGTAACATTAGTACTAGCAGTACTAATATATACTAACAGTAGTAACTTGTACTAATAGCACTAACTACTTAGCTTATATTTTAGTATCCAAAACTGAACAACCTTAACTTTAACTAACAGCAGTAACTTTATGCTATCAGTACTAAATTATACTAACAGTAGTAACTAGCAGTGGTAACATTATACTACTAGTACTAACCACTTAGCATAATTTCTATTATGTACCTGAGCAGTAGTAACTTCTAAGAATCTATGAAGTCTTTTAAGACCCAACAGTATTTATGGATCTCATGAATCGGGTGTGCAAACCATATTTGTATAAGTTTGTGATTGTCTTTATTGACGATATACTAATTTATTCAAAGAACAAGAAAGAACATGAAGAACATCTTAAGGCAATTCTGCGATTGCTTAAGAAAGAAGAATTGTATGCTAAGTTCTCTAAATGTGAATTTTGGAATCCTAAAGTACAATTTCTCAGCTACTTGATTGATAGTCAA
>BQNB010072333.1:0-32469 GCA_026074375.1 Tanacetum coccineum
CTGCTTCCGGTTTTCTTGCTCTCGCGTGATTTCGTCCCTTGGTGTATTTATGTCATATATAGATAGAATTTAAGGGGTGAGTTTGAGCGAATCAATGAGTTATCACAATACAGGATAGACAACCACGACATACATAAATTGGTATCATAGAACAACGAGGTATAATGGAATCACCACTGTATTAAGTCATAAACAACTTGTCTACATATTTTACATAGTCAAAATTTGACAAGTGTCATTATTTATGCCACACGTCCAGTGGTTGAATTCTAACAAAAGTTGTAAATGATAAGGATCTAGTCTAGTAATCTGGTGGTCCTCCCTTGTGGTTCTTGAGCTTATGGATTTTGTTCAGAAGATTCTTCATATCTGATCGGTGTCGAACCTGAATATCCTCGATGAGTATCTCTAGAGTAGAAATCCTGATGCGAGTAAGAACCATTTCGTCATCATGCCTTATTTGCTCTCTTTGAAATTCAGGAATCTGAGTACGAGCTTCTTGAAGTTCTGTTTCTAGTTGGTCAAAATCTCGTTGTATGATTACTCGACCATTACCAAGACCTTTCATCTTATCTTACCTGTGCTCAATGCGCTCAAGAGGGAGCTCATCTAAGTGATTCAGAATAGTTTTGATCTATTCCTCATGACGCTCCAGATGCGTCTTACGAGAACTTTCTCCAATTTTAAATACCTGAGGTGGGGTAGAGAAATCAGTAGAGGAGATGGCAGAAAATGTAGCTCCAGATGCGTCTTATGAGAACTTTCTCCAGATGCGTCTTACGAGAACTGGCTCGTTTCCGAGATGGCAGAATCTCCTCGGAAGAAAGAAATCTTGGGGATCAAACATCGATGATAGTGGTAACGCTGGAGATGAAGGCAAAAAAGTTGGTGGAACAATAGGAACTCGTGGTAGTGGAATAGGTGATTCATTATTAGTAGCATTATATGCTTGCATGACCTTCATATATGGATCATCATGAAAAGGTGAGATGGCTAGTGAGGCCAAAAGATACTTAGATAAATCATCTGAATGATCAGGAGAGGTATTTCCCGGTGAGGCTGGGAAATAGTCCGGTGAAGCCGGAGTATACTCAGGAGAGTGTGTAAAGAAAAAAGCATCCTCAACATCGTAATCAGATGGGACGATAATAGGGTGGGTGGATGAAGACATCACTCTATAACAACCCAGTGGGAATAACATAAATAGTTATGTATCATTTACATACTATTCGGGAAATGCAGTGGCATGGAGGACTTTCTTGGATGAAAAATGGTTATAGTTTAGGTTTTGACTTTGTTCTCTATAACCTGGGCTCTGATACCAATCTGTAACACCCCTTTATTTGACATATAGCAGCGAAAGCTAATTTGAGGTATTACTTCATGAACCAATAGTCATATCATAGAAAACGACTTAAAAGAGACGTTTTGGAAAAATTATTTATCATTCCATAATATATCAGAGTTTTACAAAAGAGGTCCCAAAGTACATTGAAAACATAAAGTTTAAATGATAACAAGTTTGGACGTCCTCAAGTCCAATGCCACTCCGTGCCATAGTTGCTCAATTACCTGAGATAAACATGCTAAAAGGATCAACACAAAGGTTGAGTGATATTCACAGTGTTTGCAATGAATAGTTGAATACAAGTCATCATAAGTGGTAATAATTGCAACGAATACAATTATCATGGAAAACAGTATTATTTCCCTAAGCTCATGCAACCAAACATTAACATCCGAAGTCAATTTAACGACTAGAAGGAACAACTGTCCTTAAGGAAAGGTAACTTGCCAAAGTTACCCACTGTTCTCAAATATAGTGCGTTTGGTTACCCATGTACGGGTACACCAACATGAGTCGTCACCCCTAATAGATCTATCCACAATATTCACGTTCACTCGCAAGTGACTAATGGTTCATGATTAAGAAATACTGGCAGTGAAGGCAAACTTAGGCAATAATATATCAGGATAGCATATAGTTGGTAAAATACTTGTATTCATGGTTTATAGCATGTATCTTCCCACGGGATTTAGAAAACATGTAAAGGTGGGACTATGAACTCACATTGATAAGGTAGTTGATTGATTTGAAATTTAATTCAAATGGAAGTAACCAGCCTCGTCACGCAACCTGGGGTATTATGTCAAGTTTTAGTTTGATTAATTATATTCCAAAACTTTATTTCATAAAGTTTAACGTAAATATTCATTTGGTTTATTAACTTGTGAAAACATCGTATCACTGTTCGGGCTATCATAATCTAGAGGTCATGTAGTAAACGTTTGAGGAGCTAGGACACTTTAAATCATAAATCCAGCAACTGGTCAAAACGTCTACCCAAATGAAAGCCCCTCACATGAAATTCCCTAGTAACGTGATATGTTATAGTTGAAATGATAGGATCTTATCCTTTTAAGTTTCTTCAAAAGCTAGTGGATGATAAATTATGTTAAATATATAACATAATTATTTTATAGTGTTTCGATCGATTAATGATAGCGCCAATGTGTCAGGTTTTAATAAAATCGAGTCTTATAATATTTAAATATATTTTTATAATTAATATAAAAATATTACATTTTATACCCTTAAGAATATGAAAATGACAATATATACCCCTATGCATGAAATGTTTTGCGTTTTTAGTCCAAAATCCATAATAGTGTGATTTTAATCTCGAAATCAATTTTGCAGCTTATAGCTTATCAAAATAAGCTAAAATAAGAAACTTTTATGAGTTTATAGCTTATCAAATAAGCTTATGAGCTTAAAATCAAAAAATGGGCACGTTTGGTTTTAAAAATTTAACCCGATGGGTTTAAGACTTTAGGATTTGATTCCAAGCTTATAAAAATGTTAAGAGAGCTTATATAAGTGCCTTATTACGACATCTTATGGATTTAGCTTACCGATTTCACGAAATTAAGGATTTAGGGTTTTAGGGCACGATTAGGGTTTCGGTTTGGTTTAGGATTTTTGACATGATTTGGTTTGATAAAATAGGTAAAACAAGGTTTATACATGATCTATAAGATTTCTAGAGTTTATTGAACGAGTTTAAACGCTTACTTGAACACGAAATGGAGAAATGGGTCAAATGGAGCAAAAACACAACCTGGTTGCTATTTAGAGATGAATCAAAGGTTCCTTCTTGGTTATTGGCTTTTAAAAAAGCTTAGGATTCCTTCTTGATCTTCCTTAGTCTTATTTAGAGCTTCATTTGAGTGTGTGATGAGTTTTTGAGGTGAGTTTGAAGTGGAGGTCTCGGGTTTATATAGGGGTCGAAAACTTGGTGGCCAAGGTTATGGCTTGGAGTATTAGCCAAGGTACTCTAGAGTGGTGACTAAAGAAGGCTAAGGGTGAATATTAAGGGCTAGAAAACTAGTATAGCAAGGTGTGAAGTGATGGAGGGGGTTTCGGGTTTATAGGAGGTGACAAGGAGACTTGGAGCTCAAGTTGGCCTAGGTGGTGAGTAAGGTACTTAATCAAGATACTAGGAAAGGTGGTGAACATGGTGGAAGGGTGCTAGCTTGGTTTGAAATGGGTTTAAACTAGTTTAAAAGGTTTTCGGGTCATTAGGGTTTACGGGTTAGGGTTTTGATTTTTAAATCGAGTTAGGGTTTAGGATTTGAGGTGTTTAAGGTTTAAACGTGATGCTTTAGGTACTAGTAACTTGCGCTAATGAGCTTGTACGAAAACTAGAATGAAAATGTTGGGAAAATGGCAAAGTTTAAATTTGTGCTTCATGGATTTGTACATTGTGCTTTAATGACTTGTACATTCGATTTAGAGGGAAATAATATTTGTATTTTGGTGCATTGATCACTTGTACACATGTCTTGAAAGCTTGTACATTTATTTTGTATGTAAACATTACATATAGTTAGGGTTTTGTTATAAACGTTAACGTTTAAAATCCGTTTTGATATAACATTATGGCAAGTACGTTAAATAGATAACGTATGGATAAAATGATGATTAAAACATATTGCTTGACATATTATAACGTTTACTTGCTATAAACGTTGATGAAATTGCCATTGGTAGGTTGCGTGAGCACGTTTACTTTGTAATGTAAGTTACGTTACATTATAGATGGAATAAAGCAAAAATCTTTCCATGAAAATGGTTGTACTTAATTTAATAAGTAGATATTACATTGATGAAAATTGTGGGTTGTTATAGAATTTTTTTAGGGTTTTCGCGCTAGTCGTATAATCCTATCCATGAGACGCTAATAATACTCGGTTTTCGTCAGTATGTGTCATAAAAAATTTAAAATTTTGGTCAAAATTACCGTCTACGCTATGTTTCAGTATATTACTCATATTTTTAAAGACAAAGCAAACGGCAATTGAAGGAATAGTTTCTAAGGTTTATTTCCCTCTACACTTAAGATGAACATTGTCCTCAATGTTCTTAAAAGTACCCTTAAAACGAATAAAGGGAAAAGGTAAAGAGTAAAAGAAAATAATACTCCCCTGGTTTGCTCAATAATAGAGAAGAAACATGCGATAACTGGCTAAATCGTCATCCGATAATCGTCCACTGAAATTCCTAAGAACTCCAAAGCTTCTTCTCATCAAATATAACTTGTAAATCAAAGACGAAAACAACCACGTCTGGCGTAAAATCAGCGGTATAATGATATATACAACGAAACTTTTAGGGTTGACTTTATAAAAGCAGTAAAGATAGGATGAATGTGTTAATATAATCAAGGTTTTTTGCAGGTTTTCAAGAAAATCACAAATTTTGGAAATTATACAAGATTAATTTTTCAAAAATACTAAAAAATTCGAATTTTCACAAGCTGGAGACGTGACGAAAAATCCTGACGCCGTCTCCAAACACTGTCAAAATTTCACATTCGTTTTCCGGGAAAAAATTTCTGCATATAATTCTATGAGTTATTTCCTGCAAAAGTACTGCATAAAACCTGAGATTAGTTAACACAATCACATGACACAAGAGGCGAATTAATCTAAACAATTTATTTAATATGTTTGAAATGGTTCTTATAACCCGGATTTTCCTTTAATAATTTTATGAAATACCTATGATTGCAATTAAGACAAGGTTAGAGACAAAACAAAGCATGATCAAATAATAATCCAAACATATAAAAACAAACAATAAAGAATAAAACACACAAGACACTCCTAAAATTCATTAAAGTAAAAGAATTGAGTTTCCTCCCAACAAGCGCTTTTGTTTATTAGAGAGTCTTTTAGCTAGACTCGGAGTCACACGTCCTTACGTGACTCCTCCTTTGTCTTCAAGTCCAGTTAAATATTCGGGTCCAAGCTCTAAACATTCCTTATTGAACCTTATATCTTGCTCATCACATACTCTACTCCTCTTCTCTTATCCTCATTGTTTCTAAGGTAGACTGATTTTGTGTGCTCTTTTTCTAAATCAGACAATGAATTATATTGTTTTATCTTATAGGGCATCTTATAGGCAATCGCATTGGTTTCGTCAGTGAACTTCACCACTCCTAATGATAGGTTATGAGTCATATTGGATATTTCAACAAAAGGCTTCCCTAGTAGTACTTGTGACAGCCTAGGGTCTATGATTGAGCTAATATCCTCAACAATCATGAAGTCTGAAACATAAGTGAAGTTTCCTACGAAGGTATGCATTCCCTTAATTCTTCTTGTGAAATTGCTTATCCCTTTAATGCCCTCATGATCTTCCCTAGGTTCAAGTAGTTTCCTCATGATCCAATTGTACTGCATACGGGTCATGACATTTAGAGAAGAGTTAAGATCTATGTAGGCTTTTTCCACATGCACATGTCCAATGTTGCATGGTATTTTAAGGTTTAACGAACATCCTTCTGCAATGATAGGATTTCTCAAAAACAAGGATGGAATTGGGCCACTCATTAAGTACTTATGATATGTTAGTTCGCTCCTAGTTGGAAATATGTCAAAGTACTCTACCCCTAATCCTCCTGTTACTGTACCTTCATCTTCTCCTAGTTCATCTTTAGAAGAATCATCATATTTTTTTATTATTTCAATAAACATTACATCTCCATCATTATCTTTTGTGCAAACAAACTTCGCGTCGGATGATCAGGGAACCAAGTTTATTGATTCAAGGAACGAATTGAGCTTACAAACTTTTTCGGTGATGAATGAGACTGATGGATCAGATGGTGAGGGTAGGTTGGTGTTGATGTTTTCTGGGTTGCCTTTCTCTTCCTTTCCTTCTTCTTCTGACGTCTTGCATTCCTTCGCAATTGTGTCATGACCTTGAGGTTGGTCATTGTGAGATTTATTTGGTTGTTTGGAACACATTGTGATAGCGTTAATCGAACCGTAGATTTAGGATGAGCATTGGGGGTCTCTTGCTGGGTAAGAATGAGCAGACAAAACTAGAGAGGTGAAGTTATCATTCAGTTTCGGGTTCTTAACCGTGTCACTTAGGAGTGCTCCCGTCATTCGATCATTGATGGCCTTCAAGACTGTGTCGATTTTATTGGTCATCTCGCCTTGTTGTTGCTTGAAATCGGCTTCAAACTTATACAATCTAGCGTCTTGAGATACCATGAAGTTAGACACTGTAGCAACTTGTATAATTCAGGTTAATATTTAACTATTCGTTTTCACTTATTATTATCTTGATTTTAAAGGATATTACTTTTATAAGTAATTATATAAATTCAATCGCGTAAGCTTAAATCATAAACAATATTAGACTATGATTAGTCTAGGTGTTCTGGACATTTTATTTTCTTATAATCATATTTAATATGTACTATTTCTATTTTGCTATTTTATGTAAACATTGTACGTTTTACATTTTACGTGAACTTAAACCTACGTTTATAAGTTTTAACAACGTCTATGTACTCCGTTAAACTTATAAGTCATCAAATATACTTAGTTAGGGTATATTGATAAGTTTTAACATTTTTATAAGCATAGTACTTTTATGTTGCCCGACTTTAAGTTTCATGACTTAAAGGCTTAACATTAGTAATTACCGAGACCAAATTATACCCTGTAAAAATCTACACTTATCTTGACAAGAAAGCAACCAAACACTACACCACCTCACCATGAGGTGGCATTTAGGTGGCACCATAAGGCCATGTGGCCTTTTGTAGTACTCCTTGTCATAAAAAACAAACACATGTACTTGTTTTCTTTACTACTAAGTTTTCTTAGTTGATATATAAGCTAAATCTATACATAATTAGAGACACACAAGATTTAAAGGCTGAACTAGAAGGCTAAGTACAAGAACTCTCAAAGGTTATAACAAGTTTGGTTAAAGACTGAAGACTAAGTTGGTGGTTAGAAGACTTAGGATAGTGGTTCTTGTGTTTCCATCCAAAAATTTGTAAGACTATATTTATATTTCATGTTTTTCCTTTCCTTTTGATATACTACATACCTTGTGCAAGTTTTATAAGTAATATGACATGATTATGTGTTGTACATACTTGTTAAATTAAAAAAAATGCAAGCTAAACAAGCCTTAGGTAATGGTGGTAAATTATGTTTTAGACCAGTAGCAAACATGGATATATTGTGGAAAATAAGTAGGTTCTTGATATTATTTAAATATACTAGGTTGTAGCCCTATCTCTTATGATCATTTTGCCGGGTGGCTCGACCCGATTCGATGTCGGATGAATTAGTTATAGCCGAAATGGCAAATGTGCGCAGATTTTGCACACCTGTAGTAAATGGCTATTATCTCTAGATTTTTTTATAGTGACCGCTAATTATGTAAAACTAAAAGTTGTAGAGGAATCAAATATCTAACCATGCTCACTGGTTTGGGCATAATCGAAGTTACGGTTTGAAAATGACGGCCATTTCACCGGGACTGATGTTGGGTGTCCAAAAACAGCCATGATCTTTAATGATGTATCGACCAATTTGACCATTTTTCATAAAAATTGGATTAGTGGGATTTCTAAATATGTACAGTAGACTTGAATACTGTCTCGGGGATATAAAAAACTAGTCGAGACCTCTTATGGTTTAGAAAATATGGTTACTTAAGCGGGATGAATGTTATTAGTAACTTAATATGAACCGGGATGGTTTAATTTGTAAATTAGTTATTTTATGAAACCCGGAGTGGTAGGAACCACGTATCGAGAATATGACCCGTTTACCTTCTATAATTAAATTGAACCGAGACTCGGCCATTTTAAACTATTTTCACTTATACCACTTCTATGTCACTCACGTTTTACTAAGAGTCTTTAACGAAACATAGCGAACGTTTCCATAAAACCTTGTATCATTAATTACTCTTTCACATATAACTTATAAATACCAAGTATTATATTAATAGGGAATTTCATAATCATAAGAGGCCTCTCCGGGGTGTCGTATCGACGAGTTATGGATTTACGATTTAAAGTGTCCAGGCTCCTCATACGTTCACTACATGACCTCTAAATTATGATAGCCCGAACGATAGTATGATATTATTGATAAAAGACAAATAGCCAAACAAAAATTTAGGGATACTTCATAAATATAACAACGTAAGAATCTATGTTCAATATTATAATCAAAGTCAATAACTTTATATTATCGTACTTTATTCTAAGTCACGATCACTATACTTTCGTAGGTCATCGTTAAAGCTCGTGATCTCGCAATACGCTATCTATCATTATAATCCACTACTGATCACTACGGTGAGTTCATAGCCCCACTTTTACTCATTTACTCTTTTATAAACTCCGTAGGAGATTACATGCTATGTTTTAACTTTTGAACACAAGTATTTCAAAACGGTATGCTTTCATGAATATATTATTGCTTGTGTCTAAGTCCCTTCATGCCATAAGTCCCCCACATCATGGACCATTAATCACTTGTGTGTGAACGCAAATATTGTGGATTGACGAATCCCGTTTGTGTTAGCCAGATAGGTAATCAAACGCACTATATTTGTAACTCTAAGTATATGACAATTACCTACACGGGGCCATTATTATCGTATATATCATTATTGATATATACTATCAGTTTTGAGTGCCATGAGCTTAGATGCAATAATATCTATTTATATGATGATTGTATTCGTTGCAATTATTACTACAACTCTGAAAACTTGATTGTCCATTACAAAAACCTATGAATTCACACAACAATTTTGTTGACTTTTTAGCATGATTTATCTCAGGTTTTTAGGTATTTTGCTCAGATGGAAGCCGCACGGATATGTATTTCGGAGATTCTTCATTTTATATGTTGATAAAATTTCTTTTGAAAATATTGTGTTGTAAACAATTTCTATTATCAAATTCTATGAAAAATTTATCTAAATATTTTGTCATGTATAAACACTTATGTTATTTTGACATTGTTAGGACCTATTTGTAAACTCTGATGTTTTTAATGTATCGAATGTGAAACATTTTGAAATATATTTTAAAACGTCTCTTTTGAGGTCGTTTTCCGTGACTTGTACTTTGTGACTATGAAGTAGCACCCCATGTTGTATTCCGCTGCGTTCCAAATTTTGGGGGTGTTACAGATTGGTATCACAACTGAAGTTATGGAGAACTGGGTCGTTTTCAAAACCTAGACTATGACTACTTTACAAAATTTAGAGTCTCTCCTATTTATTTATCCGATATCCGTGCGTGCATGCTCTCTGATCCCTTATAAGCTCTCTTTTGCATCTCTACTATTATTACATGGATAATGAGTATTTATCACTTGGCTATGATTTCGCCCTCTTACGTCTATCTTATGACGTCTTACTATTTACCTTATAACGGTTAGTTATATAAAGATTGACCAATCTGATTATCGCGTACTTTTTGATTTCTCATTTACTCCCTCGAGCATTAATGCTGGTATTATATAAGGATACCCATATATATGAGCTACTTTTTTTCGATCTCTTACGCTTACCTTTGGGATTATCGCTACCTACTTATATAAAAGTAATTTATATAAGTGTTGACTATTTTTGATCACTTATGTCTACTTTGTAGAATGCCTCTATATTTTTATATAACGGCTGTCTATATGAATGCTAAATCTCTTCTAAGAGGTTGTGAGTAACACAATGGTCTCTAAACCTTCTTTACAACATTATGTGTGACACTGACTAAAAAGTAAGATTAAAGAAAACTATAACGAAAACGGAGTTGATTTGAGCTTTAAAACACAAAAAACGTTAACGGGAACGTATCCCCGTTCTAAAAAGTGTAATTTGCGAAAACGCAACCCTACGAGAGCAAAACTAATTTTCCTAGATGAAACATGATAAAAGAAAATTTTCTAAAAAAGAATTATATTTTTTTGATTTTTTATTAATTTTTAATAAAAAAAATAGTTTTAAAGAAAATAAATGATTAAAAATAGAAAACAAAGTGGGAAAAATCTGGAAAAATAGGGAAAAGTCCTAAATTCTATGTAAAGCCTAGGAAAAATAAGCTGGTGATCCCAGCTTATCAAATAAGCTACGAAATAAGCTGAAAAGGCTTATGGGCTTATTGGGCTAAAAGGCCCTTAAATAATTAATTGTGTAAATCACTACCGGATGAGCTATTAATAAGCATACCGTATGACATGTTATAAAGTTGGTTGAGGTTGATGGGGTTGAGGTCCCAAGTTCGAGCCCTGCTCACTTGGGGCTTCCCCTAATCCCAACGTTTTTGTTTTTCATCATTTTTTTTACAACTTTTTAGATAAGATAAAAATAAGCAACTTTAAAAAAGACAAAAATTTTATAACTAACAAATAAGCACGAAATAAGCGGAAGAATGGTGGCAGTTTGCTCATTTACACTAAGACTAAAAGAGTGCTTGACTATTAAGCTAACTAGGGGTAAAATAAGCTGAGGAAAGGTAAAATAAGCAAACATAAAAGCTAAGCTAAATCTAGTAAGCAAGTGTAACCAAAAATAAGCAAGTGACATTAAGCAAAAAGGCTAAAAATGCAAATAAGCTATAATGACAAAGACAGCTAAGATATTTAAACACAATAAGCAAGTAAAAAAGACAAATAAGCTTTAAAATCTAAAACCCTAAACCTAATAAGCTAGGAAAAACAAAAATAAGCAAAGAAGTGCAAACAGATAAGCCAAAAAAGCACAAATAAGTCAAATAAGCTAAGGGCCTAATTCTGCATACAACCAGCCCCTAGGACCACTTTTGGCTTAAAAATAAGTCACTTAGAGGGCTCCTTAGGCTAAAAAGCTTATATGGGCTTAAAGCTCAGCTTATGAGCTAATATAAAAAAGCAAAAAGATAAAACTTTGGAAATCAAATAAGCAGCTAAAATGGCCAGAAAAGAGGCTGATTGCACCAGGGCACCTTTTTGATTTTTTAGAGGTTATAAGCAGGCCATGAAATAAGCAACTAAATGAGCTCAAAAAGGTAAGACAAGTAAAAAACAGTTTGAGAAAAGCTCCTATTGAGCTTGTGCTCAAATTTTTTAAAAGCTAAAAATGAGTTTTGCTATCTGAGAATTTGAATTGAAAAAGGGCAAATTTTTAACCAAGAAAGACACTAATAACTATGGCAGATTGTGAAAAAATGCAAGTGAACCAAAAGACACTTAACTCATTGTTCTTGACACATAAAAAGGATTCAAAAATGAGAGTCAAAAGCTGTTTTTAAGGAACTTATCCAAATAAGCTAAGGAAACTGTTTTTGCCAAAACAGTTTCAAAGAGCCTTTTTGGGATACTAAAAAACAGTTTTTAAACCCTAACACTTTTAAAAACAGACCAAAAACAGCTTACAAATGCTTATCAAAGCTCATCAAATGATCCAAAACTGTTTTTAACAACTTTGACCCATTTTCACCCCTTGTCCCAAACACTCCTTTAATTTTTCTAAATGCTTTTTAAAACTGATTAAACAGAGTTTAAGAAAAAGTTTTGAAAAACAGATGATTAGCAGTATATATTAAGCAACAAGAAGTGTAAAAGAACCAGTAAATAGTACTTAAATAAGCTAAAAGGCAATAAGCAGTTTATAAGCAAATAATGATAGTTTTGCATAAAAACTCAAATGGAAGACATACAAGCAATAAAAAAAAGCATTCATAAGCATAGATAAACATAAAGAGGCAGGAAATAAGCATAAATAAGCTAATGAACAGTGAAAATAAGCAAAAATGGAAAAATGGTAAAATAAGAGGACTTACCAAACCCTTGCTCAAAACAGGGCAAAATAAGCAATCTACAAGCTCTAGCTTGTATAATACAAGCTAGTGAGAGTCCATAAGCCCTTCCCTTTTTGGCTTATCATCCAAATACAAGCTGTGGTATATTAGGGGTGATTTCTTTTTGAGATTTTTATAAAATTTTCTTAAGTTTTTTATACTTTTCTTAAAACAGCTAGCTTATAAGATTAAATAGAGCTTAAAACAACTTAGGAGGAGCTTTTACAATAAGAAAAAGTTGAACTTAAAACTTAACTAAAAACTTGGAATTTTCATTGATACTAAAAACTGTTTACAAGACTTGGAATGTAAATAACTTAAAATGACTTAAACTAAGACTAGGTGAAAACTAAAAAAACTAGATAATCTTAGGCTTACAAATGAGTCCTACTTATACTAAACGACTAAGTGCTTGCCCTCTCTTTGGTCTTTGTCTTCTTCTAGATGTGTTTCTTTGTTGAGACAGAACCATGTGTGTTTGTTGTGAGAGTAGAAATCAAAAATCATCATGGCCCTTTATTTTGTGTGATCACCAAGCAAAACGATCTTCACCCTTCATCTCTTTGTTGTTTTCCTTCAACCAATGAGGGTATTGGGGATTGCAAAGGTGGACATAAGCCATGTAGGGGTGGGGAAGGGTTTTAATGAGTTTTTGGCTGGGGGTGAACAGTAAACGAGGAGGAGGGGACAGGGAAGCGTGAATAGTGAAGGTTGGTTTATGGCGGGAAAGGAGGTTATAACAGGTGCAGGGGTAAGTTTGGGTTGTTGGCAAATTTAGTCCCTCATCTTGTATAGGTTTGTTGCAATAGTGGTCCTTGTGGTGTGATAACAGTTTGAGGGTTGGCAATTTTAGCCCTCAAGAGTGTATAGTGTTATTACACTCATGGTCCTTGTTGTGATACAACTTTATGGGGTTGGCAGAAAAGGCCCTCCAACTTCATTTTGGGCTTTTAGTTCTATATTGGGCCCGTTTGGATTCTTGGGCTCATTTGTCTTGATATGTACCCTTAATGGGTTGCCCTGTCTCATTAGATGGGTAAGGTTGGGCCCATTAAGGTCTTCTTCGATTACGGTTTCGGGTTTGACCTTTGACTTTTACGGGTTGACTTTGACTTTTGACTTTGTCTTTTTCACGCTCTTCCATTTCGTGCTCGGTTTTGTCCGTTTTTGCTTGATTTTTCGTCCTTTTCTCGGATATCCGTTTCCTGCACAATATAAGTAAAAACATACAAATACAATGTATTTTTGGTACGTTTTTGGTCATTTAAGTCTGATTTTAATGGAAAGTGGTATGTGTATTTAAGCACATATCACTCCATATCAGATGCGGGTGAATAATCAGGTGATGCGGGTGTATAATCAGGTGATGTGGGTGTATAATCGGGTGATGGTGGTATAGTGGGTGAAATAGTAGGTATCGGTGTGGTATCAATATGGGTAGTGGGTGGAATCGCAGAAGCTGTAGTGTCAGGGATAGTGGTAGGGATGGTACCAAACAAGATAACTCGTCCAGTAGACGTCCCCACACTCTCCTAAGACGAATCTGATGAAACTGAAATAACAGAGATAGCCATGACCTGCACAAGCAAAAGTTTATATAAATATAATTATAGTAATATTAGGTATATTTAGCATTTAATTACATAGTACATATACATATTACGTATATGTAAAATCACGTAAGGCACATATAATCACGTAGGATCATATACTAGTTATAGTCCAGACCTAGTTTATACTACCTGGTTCTCTATAACCTTGCCTCTTGATACCAATCTGTCACACCCCCAAATGGGGTCCCGTCCGATTTATTGTCCGGAGGCGTGACATCACTGAATATCTCAAGTATAAAACATATAGAACGACCTCTAAGGGTACGTTTGAAAAATAAACACCGTTGCATAAATTCAAAATATTAATAAGTTTTACATTGATCAAATTTAAAGGATACAAAAGTTAAAATACGGAAGCTTAAATAAATTCAACAACGGTATTTAAAGACATAGATAAATTTCTCGTAAACCGGTTCGGGCAAATAGACTTCACATAAGTCAAGCAACAACATCCATGCTAAGCACATTAGAAAAATATGCTTAAAAACGTCAACATAAAGTTGGTGAATTCATAGGTTTTGTTCAAATGTAATTAATGTGGACCACAAGATTATCAAAACGTATGCGACAGTTATAGGAGATACAACTTCACATAAAGAGGCATTTACGTTGCACTAAGCTCATGACACTGAAGCTAATACTGAAAGATAGCATGTACAGTGCTATAAAGGCTTGCCCTTTAGGTGTCCAACCAAAGACCACCTAACTACTTTCTACATGACATCTATTTGTTAGTCTTGGCAAACTTGGACTAGTAAGTGCTTCTTATCCGGATAGGGATAATTAGTCCCAATAGATCTATTTATTCACTCGCGCTCACTTAACCAGCCAGACGGTTAAAGATGATTAACAGTTCATGATAATTCGGGCAATAGTGGTCTAAACGCTACTTAGGCAACACGTAAAAGGGGAATTCACACGTATAGTCACTTGTGTTAGTTTTAAAAGCATGCAATGTTCTCACCCCAGTATTATAAAAAATTTATTAAAAATATTAAAAAGTGGGCTATGTACTCACTTGATAGAATAGTCTTGAATATAATCTCACGATTACAACGACGCTTCGTTATAGACAACCTATGTGAAACGAAGGTTATGGGGGGAGGGCGCTTTGGTTCTAATATCGAAGTAGTGCCAGAAGTGCGGATAATGCATAAGCATATACTAGTGTACTTTTGATAATAAGTTTATAAAAATTAACGTGTGTGATCGTATAATAGTTAAAATGTTTTCGTAATTAAATTGAGTAAATAATAGTACGTATATTAATATTATATACATATAAATGTCTAAATAAAAATATATATTTTGTATATATATTTTTGTATATATATATATATTGTTCGGCACATTATTAAATTCCCATATATCTAGTTTTATCATGTGTTTTTTCTAATATTTACTAAGTATAATAATTTATAAAAATTTTGGCATGACCCGTTCGTGTTTACACGTTTTCCAAAGTCGTAGACTTTAATAAAAACCATTTTCAAATCATTTTCAATCCTCTTTTCATAATTACAAACTATATATCATCAAAACCCTTTTATTATTTAATCAAAAGACCGTTTGGACCCTTATTGGGCTTTTAGGCCCAATAAGCCTAATCTTATTACTTGACACGTCCAACGTTCCAAAATAAGTTAAACGTATAGCGTCTAAGTCGTACACTATTAAATAAGCTATTAATGAACACATTCAATAAGATACACCGTAGCTTTACGCCTTGGTGTATTGTATTTATGTTGGGCCTTGGCCCGTTAAGTCCAAAAATGTAGTTTTACTTACCCATATAGTCCGATAAGCAAAACATTAAATAATAAACACGCGACTTAATAATAAGCTATCAATAAGCTCACAATAAAATAAACCGAAGCACATAAGCTCAAGAATAAGCTTGTGGTGTTGGCCTTGTATGTGGGACGCGGCTAAGAGCCAAACAAACCATATTCGAACTTATTTATTAAGCCAAACAAGTTTATCATTTGTCCTTTCAAAATAAGCTAGAAAATAAGCTAGAAAATAAGCTAACAAATATAAGCCAAAACAAAATAAGCTAAACAAACACTTCTTCATTCTTTTCTATACTTGGGCCGAACTAAATAATAAGCCTAATAAGCTCAAAATAATCAAATAAGCTTTTCAAAAGCTTATTAGCATAAGCCAAACATAATAAGCTATAACATACTATTTTTATTATACAAAAATAACCGTTATCACCAAACTATACTTTTCTTATAATTTCTTTTATTATTTTCGAACCATAGACATAACCTTTTAAGGTTTATGTAGTTTTAAAATATGTTTTTTACAAAATAAGTTATACGACTAGTATTATGCATCAAGATGATTATGAAAGTACAAGTTATTAAAAGATTTGAAGACTTACAAAGATTGAAGGTTTTTAAAAGGATGAATAAGACTAGAACAACCCAAATGTTGTTTAACAAATACCCGAATGATACAAATGATCAAACCTTCAACAAATCTTCAAGAGTTTTTGATCAAAGATGAAAATTTTATGGATTTATATATGTGTGTATGTATTTCGTGGGCTAGGAGAGCAAGAGAGGAAAAGAAAACTCAAATGCTAAGTGTGTGTGTTTTATGAATGAGAAAATGAGAAGTAATATGGTATATGTATGCAAAGTTTACTTCACACACTAAAAGTGTGTTTGTGTGTGTGCGTGTAATAGGACAAGAGAAAGAGAGGGGACCAAAATGATCTCCCAATCACAAATGAGCTAGGACAAAAATGATAGTTGTTAACTTGTCTTATTGTTTTTAAAATTTAACTTGGCCTCTAAGGTTCACATGGGGTGTTTGTTTAGACGAATAAGACAAGGGGGGACCAATATGGTTTTTAATATTTTAAGATGCTAGTGCTCTTTGTATGATTTAATTTCCAAGCCTTCCATGCATATGCTTATATTTGGATAAATCACGATTCACGCAAGTAACGAAACGAATAACGGTATCATCGAAAATTATGAAATTTTAAATATTGCCTTAAAATATAAAAACGTGGCTATTGCCAAAATACTACAACGTTTGGTGTCCCGGTTCACTCCCGGTGACGATTCTCAGATAAATAGCGGGAAAACTTCCCGGTTAAACGAAAAAGTTAAACGAAACTTTAAAAAATCAAATTAGCGACCGGTAACGGCTAAAATATTGAACGGAAATTTACGGGGTGTCACACATTACATGCATTAAAACACTTAAGAGGGATCAACCATATTAGGGGTAAGGTAGTATGAAGACTGTTATGGTATCTTTTCTACACATTCGCGTTTATCTAGATGTCTATGCCAATTTAATATCTTATGGCTAGTTTTCTAAAGCCTAACGCGCACATCCATCACAAGAAGCAATATTAAAAGGATCTACAAACTAAGTTTCATGCAATCATAAGTAAATACTAATGAATCTAGCCTAGCATGTTAAAAGGAAGCAAAGAACAATAAATAATCAAACAACACATAGACATATTGAATGGTAAAAGATAGAGGACTTCACTTGATTAAAACATGTGTTTAAGGTTGATACAAAAGGGTTTTGACACACTAAAAATGACCCAAACAACTGCTATAATCAACTTTTAATAATAAGGCTCGATCCCCAAAAGTTACACACTTAAAACCCTAAAAATGAGTTTGTATATATAAGAAAATAGACGTGACGGTGTCGCGTTATAATCCTGACGCCGTCGCCCCATCGAATCTTCTAGGGCTTCTTTAAGTCGGTTAGATCCTGACGCCGTCACCAAAATCCTAACGTCGTCTTTCGTTTGTCCTGACACCGTCACCAAAATCCTAACGTCGTCTTTCGTTTGTCCTGACACCGTCACATAAGATTGTGATGCCGTCTCCAGCCACTGTACGCATTTTTTTCATGAGATTTGGTGTAGAGTTGTAATCTTGTCCGTTTCTTCTCCAAATGAGCCCAAGTCATGTGTATTTCCTCCAAAAGTCATCCAAGTGCTAAAAAACAAAAAGGAACGATTAAGTACATACTTTGGGCATTGCACGATTTAGGGGGTTAAATGACCCCAAAAAAGTGTATAAAATGACACCTCATCAAATACCCCTACACTTGGGATTTTCTGGTCCTTAAGCAAATGGGCTTTTCTACATAGACAATAACAATATCGGGGGAATTTAACCTACTTTTCAAAGATAGTTTATGACACAACCTTCTAGACCTCGTAATTAAAAGCACGGAAGTTATATACTAGCACCTCACATGAGTGTTTGGATTCTCTCTTTCTCTCAGGTGTATAATGAATTATAACAATATAGGAAACGGAAAATAACACTCATTACCTGTCGTAGAATATAACTTGCAAATTCAATTGCCTCCTGCATTGTCTTGGGCTTAGATGCCTTCACACTTCCATGAATCATGTCGGGGAGACCACCGACATACTTTTCAACTTCATCTGATTCCTCAGGAAACATCCTATCGCACATCAATGCCAACTCTTGAAAATGTTGGTTATAACTCAGCACATCGGTACCTTTTACCTTTAAGTTCCACATTTCAGTTTCCAGCTTTTTGATCTCACCCCTTGGGCGGTATTTATCGGTCATCATCTTTTTCAAAGTTTTCCATGGCATTGCATATGAAACATCATGTTTGACAGTCCTAACGTGGGAGTTCCACCACGTCAAGGTATTTTTTTAAAGAGTACAAGTTGCAAACTTGACCTGACATGCGGCAGTGCAGTTGCTGATATGGAAAACAGATTCCATCTTTTCTAACCATTGGGTCAGACCAACAACTCCTTTAGTGCTTTTGAAATTCATAGGTTGGTACTTCAGGAAATCAGTGTAAGTGCACTTACAAACAGTAGACACCTGTCTTTTTCTGTCAGTTCTTGAATCATGGCTGTCATTGCCATTTCTGCTTCTGTCAGTGTCACGTTCTGCTAATGCATCAGCAATGCCTCTGGCTATTAGTGCCTTAATCTGAGCATCGGTCATAGGTGTAGAGGTGGTGGTTATTACGGCAGTTCTTTTCTTTGGTGCCATTTTCTTTAAAATCACAAGAAAATACAACACACGTTAGATTTCATAAAATCATAATCGCGACATGACATATGCAACATAAATAAAATAAGATCACAACACACAGTAAAATATACAATTTAAGTGAAATCAACAATGATATAAATAGATCGACATTCATTCATAATAAATTCGATAACATACATGATAATCCTTGGTTACAAATGACCAGTACATGAGATACAAAATGAAAAATACGGTCCTAAGGCAATGTTAGCTGGGGGTCACCCATAATACTTAGCATGCCATACAATGATAGCTAAAAAAATAAAACAAAAATCCCTACAGCCTATTAGCTGGGAGTAACCCATAAAAACTTAATAGGCTATATAGGATAGCTACAAATGATACAAGACTAACAGTTGTTACCAGCCTCAGCTGGCTCATCCTGAGGCTCTGGATCTCTAGCCTCTAGTGTATGAATACGTCTAAGTGTTGTAGTCAACTGAGTCTGAAGTGATGAAGTCTGAGCTATCAATGTCGCAACATGTGCCTCTAGTGTCCTGACATGGACCTCTATAGCTGCACTCCTGTCTTTAGAACTAGCCCATGCCCTACGAGCATACGTCCCCTCTATATCCAAAAGCATAGTTGTGCGGCGGTGATACGGCCTATCTCTGAACAGTGTATTGACTCGGGCTCTTAAAAAGCTCGGTCGTCTTATGCATCCTCGAATTATACATAGAACTCATCAGTGTCATGCCTAACAGTAATAAGAAGCTCTGTCACTCTCTGGTTGACCCCCTTCCAATGTGGTCGATGCTATCTCCAGCATGGCCTTAACTATCTCATCCTAAGTGTCTGTAATCCCATAACCCATCTCCATAACCATGTCTCGCCTAAGGTCGACCTCCAGAGTAGGCCCTGGCTGTCTAGCAGCAGCAGCTGCTGAACTCTCCCCGACCTCGAATCTGGAAGCGGGAGTAGTGAAGCAAGCTCTCTTCCAAGGCAGCATCTCAGCCTCGGGAATATCAGTCCTATAGGAAATAGATGGTAGTAACAAGGGTGGTGATGCTGCTCTCATCCGAATCCTAGCTGCTCTATAGCCTAATGGTACCTCGGCATAAGTAGGGCTAGTAGTGGGTGGTGATGGTAGGGGTAATGGTGGAGATGGTACAGGAAGTGATGGTGAGGGAATCTGGGTAGTAAGGATGATAATGGAGTGAGTGGAGATGGTGGTGGAGTAGGTAAGGCAAGAAGTCTAGCAACCTCTGCCTCAGATGGAAATGATATAGGTGTTTAGGGTCTGACCGTCTTCTGTGCCCTACGGAGTCGAGTTTGAGAGAGTGGTACAACAATCTGAGGTGATCTGGGTGATGGTGGTGTAGGTGCAGACTCATCAGTCTCAAATGCCTATGTATCCCCAGCTAAGGGAACAGGGTCAACAACAGGTACTGCAGAAGAGTCGGCCGGAGCTAGGTGCTCATCCTCCTCCTTGTCATCATCCTCGTCCTTAGAGGCCTCGTCATTATCGTCATCAGCCTCATCATCATCATCGTCATCATCGGAAGACTCATCATCACCATCCCCTCCATCAGTAGGATAGTCAGCATGATCCTCCTCGGGGTCCTCCTCCGGATCGGAGTCAGCCACATTGCCCGGGGATAGGGCTGTAGTGAAGCATCATCTGGTAGAGGCTGACCCTCCAAAGGTGCCTCAGCATCAGATGGTACGGCTCAAGTACGTAAACTGGAGAAGGTGGGTGCTTAGGACCAGGCACGTAATCAGGAGATGGTGGGTGCTCAGGTCCAGGCACATAGTCCAGAGATGGTAGGGCTACCGGATGCATGGGGAATTCATCGTATCCATATATGATGACTCCTGGAGAAACTACGTCAGACGGCTCCTCATCAGATCCCCTGTAGAATCTCCATGGCTTGGAATCAGTGTAGACAGATGTGTAGGTAACTACGGATGATGCAGAAAACATGACTGCTGAAACAACAACATAAGATTATATAAGTATATTATATAAGACCATTATAGTATATACGTAATATGATATAAGTATGTATATAGATCATGAAAGCATCTAGTATAACCAACTAATGCAACTCAATAGTGTATGTATGTCTCGTGAAAAACTTTTGTATGATGCAATCCCGTGAAGACATTTATATGATGCAATATTTGTGAAAACGGTTATAGTCCAAGTAAAAAAATATTTGACCTGGTTCTCTATAACCTTGGCTCTAGATACCAATCGGTAACACCCCTAAATAGGGTCGTAGCGGGATAAGGGTCTGAGAGTGTTACCTCATATCATAGATCAATATCACAAGATATGAGAACGACCTCTATATGAGTCGTTTGAAAATGATACATTGGATTAAATAAATTGTTTGTTACAAAAGCCCATAGCTTAACTTGTTCATCCTTGAAAAGTGTAAAGATTTTAATACATAACAAATACTCCAAAATGTAATGCACTTAAATCTCCATGCAAAAAGAAACCCAAAATGATGACCACCAATGTATCCTAGTTTCTTATACCTTATTGACCTAAGAAAAACATGCTTTAAAACGTCAACATAAAGTTGGTGAATTCACAGGTTTAAGTAATGTATAAAGTAGGACCGCAAGATTTTCAAGTATATGACAAGTAACGAATACAATATCACAAAAGTAATTACGAAATGCACTAAGCTCATGACACTGAAGCTACAACATATATGGATGCAAATTAATGCAAATAATGTGCCTGTGTAGATGTTCAACCCGCAACATTCAAATTGTTCCGACATGGTATACATTCGTCGTTTTGGTACCTTCGAAACTAGTGAGCGCTACTCACCCGAACGGGGATGTCAATCCCAAATAGATATATTCATAACATTCGCGCTTAATATCTAGTAATTAACAGTTCATGATTTATGGGCATAGTGGGTTATAGCTACTTAGGCAAACTCGTAATTTAGTTTAAATTGTACTTGCCTCCAATTGTAAAACAATGCATGTTTCTCACCCCAAAGTTGTAAATCATTATAATTGTATAAAAGCGGGGCTATGAACTCACCTCAAGTGAATGTGTTGATAATATAAATCAAGTATGTAAATCGTCTCGGGAAATCTGAATGCAACCTAATTAATTATATGTCATATAAGTATCGTGTATTTAATGTAAATACAATATCACAAGTTTTATAGTTACACCACCACCTAAAAGTTTTTGTTTAATTTAAAATGTTGAAATAATAACTAAATCGTACTTTGTTAAATAAAGGTATATGTATTTGCGTCCGTAAAGAAAGTATTATTTTTGTTCAACAATGTGTTATTTGTTAATAATATATGATTTAATATTTTTATTGGTTATATAATGATACTATATAATTATTTTAATTGTTTTAGAAAATAATGTATAAAAGTAAAAATAGTGCACAAGGTTTTATAAACCTCATATATTTATCATTTTAACTCTGTTTTATACGTTTTTTATGTCCACGGATTCGTATTAAAAAAATTTATAAACACATTATATTTATAATATTTTAGCCACTAATGAACAGTAACTTTTAATGTTTCTGTAAAATTTTATAAAATTACTTTTATGTATTTAATTATATAAAACTTGCAAAAAGCATAACTCATTCATTTTAATTCCGTTTTACTTGTTCTTTATATGTATGGATTCGTGACGAGATAAACTATGTAAATAAAATACTTACTGAATTTATAAAAATCTGTGTCAACTAAAAAAAGTCAAAACAGTTTATAAAATATTTTTATAAACTTAAATCTTGCAAAACTCGTAACTTATTCGTTTTAATTCCGTTTTTCGAGTTTCTTATGTGCTTGGAAACCTCATGACAAGTACTATCATTAGAAAGTATTCTCATGTTTTTATCAGACATGAAACAGTAAGGGTTTTTATAAAATAACTTTTATAAAAATACTTTTATATATTTAATTTTCGTAAAATTGTAAATGTCATAACTTCTTCGTTATAGCTCTGTTTTTCGAGTTCTTTATATGCTTACGGTCCTTATGATATGTACTATTATAATAAAATGGTTCCATGAATTTATAAAACTCGAATTCTAACAGAAGGTTAAAAATAGTAGGTTTTATATATTTTTTTTATAAATCTAATTTTATAACTTATTCCATGGTTCAAATTTGTACAAGTCCTTTACAATGCTTTATACCATATGTCATACATATTTTGGGTCCTCTAAATTGTTCATAATGATTGTCCAAGTATCAAATCCTTATGCTAAATTGTACATAACTTTATAATTAAAACTTTTAACAAATTAATTTATAACTAAACTTATAAATTAACCAACAATTATATAAGGTACTTTTCTTGTGTTCTATCACATTTTTTACATCATTTCATAATATAAATATATAAATTCAAATTTCACATAAGCTTGTAATATTTCATAAATCATAAAAACAAACCTAGGTAGTGATTAACATAATAACAAGTATGTAAAATAAGTAAATGAATAAAGGGAAAGATTAGAGTTCAAGTAAACATTAAAGATGTGTATGAGAATGGAGAACACAAGATCAAACCTCAGAAATCAAACCCAAAATAGAAACCCTAATCAAGAAACCCTAGTTTACTTCTTGATTACAAACACTTGTAAATAATACCCAATCTTCCAAACCACTTTGCAATAGGGCTGAGCAAAGTAACTCGAAAACTGAGCCAATCTGACAAACAAAGCCGAACCAAGCTTATTCGGTTCGGTTTTTGGTTTTGGATATGTATTTGGGTTTACTCGGTTCGGTTCGGTTTCGGTTCGTTCGGCTCAATCTCGACACTTAGTCAGTTCGAACTACGTAAACCGAACCAAACCGAGCTGAACCGACCTTATTCGGTTCGATTTCAGTTTATATCACTCGGTTCATTTCTCGATTTGCAAAATTCTGTTATTCGGTTTCGGTTTCAGTTCGTTTTTTTCAGTTCAGGTCAGTTCTGACTCGATGCTCACCCCTACTTTGCAACACCTTAGATATGATAACTAATGAGCCTTGTATACTTGAAAAATCAAATGTATGAACACCCTAAATGTGCTTATTTAGCTGTGACCTTTAGAGGGAGAGAACAAGAGAGAAGTTTGATAATTTACTTGCAAATAGGAAGTGTAGGTGTTATGTCTTGCTAGTACATCTTTATATAATAGTTGGATTGATGAAACAACTAGCTAATACCATGGTTTAAGGATGGTTTAGGGTACAAATGGTACAAGTGCTCTCCTCCTCCCTAGGAGGAGGGATGAGACTTCAGTGGAGAAATAAACATGTGTTATATTAGAATGTGAAATTTGAATTTGGTTTGTGTTTTATTAACACTAGATCCGGCCATATACATTAATAGAGTAGGAAATGAATTAATTATTATGTATTGGGTATAAAAGTGGGTATTTGTTTGAGTATAGATGGGTATTGGTGCTTCCGGGTACGCGTAAATGTATTTTATTACGAAACGTAAACGTTTTACGTAACCAATATAAATAAAATAAGAAAAGTTATAAATTATACTCGTAATAATTATATAACACTTGCTTGACATAAACTTTAACTTGTTTGGTGTCTGTTTACGTTGAATGATGATTTTTAGTTTACGCGATTTAACTACACGATAAAAATTAAAAGCGAACGCGTAAAACCCTAAAAATAAATAATGACAATAATTGAGTCAGGAAATTACCTAAAATAACGTATTGTTAAAGTCTTCCCCTGTTAAAAGAGCCTTGTCCGCAATGACGAGGATGTACTTCTTTCCATTAACACTTGCGAATCGTGAGTAATCATCAACAATGACGAGGATGTACTTCTTTCCATTAACACTTGCGACACGCATTGGTCCACAAAGATCCATGTGCAAAAGATAGAGTTTTTCTTAGTTGGTGTCTTCAGATTTAGGTTTGTGGGTTTCTTCTTGCTTTTACCTATTGCACAAGCAGAACACAAATGGTCCTTTTTAAATTTAAGCTTAGGGAGACCTCGAACGAGACTGTGTCTAGCTAAATGGTTATTGCACCAAAGTTTAGATGAGACAGACGTCGGTGCCATAGCCAGGACTTAGTCTTTGAGGCCTTTGACAAGAGACATATAGGAGAGGACGCCATCATATCTCCAAGAGACAGAGTATACAGATTGTTGCCTCGAGATCCAGTCAAGAGATCAACACCTTCTAAATTACGAATGAAGTAGGTGTGTTGACGAAAAGCGACTTCAAGGTTTGAATCACAAAATTGCCCAACGAAGAATAAGTTGTGTCCAAGTCCTTCCACGTAGTAAACTCTTGATATCATAACATTCCCAATCTGATAATCACCATAATCTAATATCTTTACAACATGATCATTTCCGAATTTGACTGTACCCAAAAATTTATTGACGAAATTGGTGAGTTGAGAGCGATCTCCGGTCATATGCTTAGAGCAGCCAGAGTCCAAATACCAGAGAACAATTTGGACGACCTGCATTCGTCAAGAGAGGAAGATAGAACATCCGAAACTATGGATCCCCAAGATGGACTGGGTTCCTTTTTGTTTGCAGATACAGATTTAAGAACCTTAGATTTACTAATAGGAACATTAGTTTTAAATTTCCTAGGTTTCCTTGAGTAAACCAATGTTACAACAGGCTTAGGTGTTTCATTTTCTAGAGCAGTTGGTTTCCTAAGGGGTACTTCAGTAGTTGTGGTAATCCTAGTTAAAGGGCACGCATTTTCTACTATAGTGAAGGTTCAACCAGTAGGTCTCCAGATGTATCCAATATTTGAAAACACCTTTCCTGTTGGTTTCCAAACTTTTCTCTTTGAACTTTTGTCTTAGCAGATTTAGATTTTGCACGAGCATTCACATTATTGATATAATCAAGAACACATAAATCATGATTATCAAAAAGCATGCAACCATTACACTTAACACATTTAAGTTCAGAATTAACATTAAGCTTGGAATGCTGCACATGAGCAGTTCCTTTAGGTGCAAGAGCATGATCTTTATTTTTCAAACTGGATTTAACTTTCCTAGGGTGGGCTTCTACTTTATTCTTTTGAGTACTACTTGGTGTTTGCTGAATCTTATCTTTCTTTGTATTGCCTGAAGGTTGTGATCCGCTAGCACTAGTAGATGGTTTTACTCTTGTAGAAGACAACAAGTTTGTTAGAACTGGGTTTTAATTTAGAGGTCCTTTTGGGGATTTGTTTCTTGATGAGGTGCGGGCTCAGTAAAATCTACCTTTTGTTTTGTTCATTGGGGTCTCAGCCACTAATAGTTCTCCAGATTGTTTGAGACTAGGGCAGGTTTACTGATTTTTGTAGCAACTCATGTATTGTTTAGTATACTTACAGGACAGATTCTAGGGTTGGGATAGGGGATAAATTTGCTTGAATATGATTCGACTAGATCTGTAAACCCCAAAAAATGTGTCGCAGCGGAAATATGTCTGGGGGCGTTACTTCATAATACAATAGCACAAGATACAAGAGAACGACCTCTAAATGTGTCGTTTGAAAAGTAATATCGTTGATTTCTTTGAAATTGATATAACATTTGTTCCATAATTGCATCACAATGAAAATCTTGAAAATAACTCAACGTGATTTGATCATTTGTATGTAAGTAGAAATCTATAAATGAAATCTTGTCAATTTTGGACTCCATTGCACATCAAGTAAGCTAAGCATCTAATTCACCTAAGAAAAACATGCTTAAAAGTGTCAACATTAAAGTTGGTGAGATCATAGAGTTTTGTAAGTATAAATGTAAATGTTGGAAAGATTTATAAAGTATGTATGACCATTTCAATCCTTATAATAATCGCCAAAAATGTAAGAGTAAACGTAGAACCGAAAGGGTTTAGTGTTTATTGCTTCGCAGCAATATAATAAAAAGTGTTCAGAAATTAGTAATGTTCAATGAGTAGTATGGACAGTGATATCGTTGATTTTCCAAAATGTATGGGTCTACTATAACAGATACAGTACCACATAAATAATATCTACTGTTGCGCTAAGCTCATGACACTGAAGCTCGACATCTAAGTAAGCAATATAATCAAATAAAGGCCCGTGTAGATGTTTCAATCCACATAACCTGCCAACACTAGCGACACCCGACAAGTATGCATTCGTGATCATACTACGCGTGCGCACAGCATAGCATTTGAATACATCAGCGTCTGTACCGATCAACCACCAATCTCTAAAAGAGAACACGCGTCTCCCTCCAAACCGCTCTATATCTCCATCTGACATACAGCATCGCGCGGCTGTTTCACTACATCTCCCGTTTCCTCCACGATCAAGATACGATAGAGATCAACTATCTCTGCGAGCAACGAGAGCTACTATAGAAGCACTAATCGTGTGTGAGAATCTCTAATATCACCGCTTCAGCTTGTTCTATTCACACACTATCTCATACCACAGAGAGACTGGATCACAGTCCCGAACAAAACAACTCGATCGATGTCTAGCCAGTCATTTTTGTACATGAACAAACTTAACGCACTGTGATAGGTATTATTCTACAGAGCCTTAACACAAACCGAATATTGAGTGCGAGTTCTCACTCTTACTGACAAGTAACACATAGAATAGATATCACTTGAACGCGCAACACAATGCATATGAGTGATTTACTAGACAATCCACAGACAATATTTAGACAACTATTGTTGAGACCATCGAACGATAGAGGAAGTCACAACATAAACATATTTTAACATCACAAGAGCAGTATGTCTCATTAAACTAGTCAACAACCTAATAGTGTCACACAGATAGTTAGTAGGCATCTACATATGGAGATTTACGGCATCAACGGTCTGTATGAGATATTTTATTGGTCGATAAACAATCTCGAATTCTTATAGTCACAGTCATGAGTGCTCGACTTTGTCTCACTCAACGCACATTACCTTACTCTACTGCTCTGTAACTCACACAATACGCACCGCCCTCTAGATGATTCGACACACTCAAATAGACCTTACAGACCAACACTACAATCTCACATCATCTGAGTATACACAAAGCGTTAGCCTCAAGTATGTGAGAACAGCGACTAGTGAGAGATCGATGATTTCGATATTACTCACAGTTTAGTCGTGTCACACTTCTCAAGCGACGAGACTATCTATAGAAACATAACTGGACATCTCGCTTCTATTATCCTAGTTGACTGTCTTAATGCACTCTGACATTATATAGAGTGGATGGTCATAAATTACACGCACATATAGAGATGGCAGTAAGAGGGAAGCGTCAGATCGAAGCTCATCACACGTCATACTCTCGACAATTCTCTTAACTAACGAACAATGGACGCTACTTTTCTGTATACACACACACGAGAGAGACTTGACGGCATCGCTATCTGCTAAGAGTGATATCACGAGACTATCTATGCGCGAGTGTGTGGAAGTTTAAAATGGATGTAGTTAGAGTGTATGTGGTATCTAGTAGGGTAGAATCTCCTAAATCAAGGGTGTTGCACTAGTATCAGAGTACTTATTCACTTACAGGCATCACTAAGATTAGAGGAACACTACATTATTAATGTGACACACAATCACTGGGGTGTGTGGGTGACTAGCAGCACATGGGGGAGTGTAGAGCACATCAAATTTGACAATTAACAAACTACACGACTTTACAACAACAACACTTTGAACTACATGAAAAGTCAGACCAGAGTGTGATACAGTTACACAGCAATACACACGTCAATATACAAGATTTAGATATTACAGACAAATTGATAAGCGAACATATATGAGTTGTAGAGACAATGAGATTATAGATGTACATCTTAGAGATGGGGTGACTATATATCTTGTCAGCAACTAACATACTTGTGACAATCGTTATACATTTAGCTCTTTGAGAGATTGTTCATATAGGGGATCAGTCTCATAGAGTCTTCATGGCTGTTCTATATATAGACAAGAGTGTAGCGACATATAGAGTAGATGAGAGTGATTGTCTAAGACACAGAGCGAGTGAATTAGAAGAGTGGTGAGAGTGTGAGTCACACAGTGTTTCTTTTTGATGATCGGTGAGCAGCTAGGGTGATAAGTTTAAACTATCATGAACATCTGTCTACCCTATTTTTTTTCTTTAGAACATACAGTCACCTTTAAAACTTATAACATTATGAGGACAAGGAGTTCTCTCTGTCTCATGTACAAACACATGGAGCGATTATATATTGCGACACTTATGAGGCTTGTGGTGATGTGCGGGCGATATAGCTGGATAATGTCTACTATGGTACTCTTGTATGAGAGCTATTACACATAGGATATTTAGGTGTTGTGTATTTAGTCACACATAGTATATACCGGGTTTGTTGACATTAGTTAGTAGGTGATATCTTCAATGTTTCAAGTTTTTTGTGGTGATGTTCTGAGAGGGATAGTATAGAGGATAGAGTATTATCAACATATATGTCATATCATAGTCTAGAGCGATGGTGTACAGTTTAGCACGTATCATAGACAAGGTGTATAATTAGAGCTGAGAGAGTGGAATGAGGTTATATTTATGCACTCAGTGTTGGGTTGGTGTTAGTGTTGGTGCAGGTCTATATATCTATCTATCTATGTTATGTAATTTGTTAATAATTTCTTAGTTCTTTTGAGTGACAGTGTATCGAGCACAGTGTGTGAGTCAGGATATGTGATATTTCTCTATCTGTCTTTGATCAGATCTTTCGAGAGGTGATGTAGTGTCTCTTTAGAGATGAGATTTTACATATCAGATGGAGTGTATCTAGTGAGTGTCTATGTTTTGTAGGGATGATCTGATATCTATACAAGTATCTTTATTGATAAGTCTCAGGTGTGTTCTTCATGAATTTACACTGTGATTTTGTAGTCATCAAGGTTGTAGCATCGTACGTCATGAGTATGTGACGGGATGAGAGCGTCTGATCATTCTGTGGATGTTGGTTTTAATGGGTGTGTTGGTTTGTTGTTTGGGTGGGGGTTTTGGTTGTTGTTTGTATGTGAATTAGTGGTATTGTGGTGGGAGGGGTTGTTTTATTTGGTAATTGGTAGAGGTTTGTTTGTTGGTGGGTGTTATATATGGTGAGGTGGTTTTAGTGGGGGTTTTTTATTTTTGGTTTTGTTGGGTTTATTTGGTTTTGGTAAGTTATTATGTTAGAATATTGCGGAATTTTGAAGTTTGGGGGTAGTATAGTTATGGGGTGGGGGGGGTGTTTTTGTAGTAGATAAGTAAGTGGAAGTTTTGGTTTGTTTAGGGGATTTAGTGTTTGTTAGTTTTAGTGTAGGGTTTTTATTGGGTGTAGTGTTTGTTTAGTTGGGTGTTTGTTGGGGGTGTTTTATTGGGTTTTTTTGGGTGTGGTTTATGATTGGGGGGGTTTGGATGTGTGGTATATTGGGGGTGGTGGGTTTTGGTGTTGTTGAGGTTGGGGGTATTGGGTGTTAGTTAGTGTGTTGTTGGGAGGAGTGGGGTAGTATTGGTTGTATGGGTTTTTTTTAATTTGGTGGTGGTTTTTTGGGTTAGTGGATTGTATGTTTATGGGTGGGGGGGGTTTAATATGTTTTGAGTGTTATGATGTTAGTTTAGTAAGAGTTTTTGAGGTTTTTTTGGTGAGTGTTAAGTGTTTTTTAGTATGTGTTAAAGGTGGGTATAGTTTTTTTTATAGTGTTGGGTTTTTTATGGGAGGGGGGTTATGGTTTTGTGTAAGTGATGATGGGGGTAATTTTGTTGGTTTTGGGGGGTTTTTAGTGTGATGAGGAGGTTGTAGTTGGTGTGGTGATGTTGTTTAGTTGGTTTAGGTAGGTTTTTTATTAGTTTTGGTAGGAGGGGAAATTTTGTGGGGTTTTTTGGTGGGTTGTGGTGTTTATGGGGGGATATATATATTGTTGGGGGTTGTGTGAAGTTTGTGTAGTGAATGGTGTGTGGTAGATTGTGGTTGTGGTATGTGTAGTAAGGTTTGGTTGTGGGGGGTGGAGTAGTGGGGAGGGTTAGATGGTGGAGGGTGTAATAGGGGGTGTGGAGATAGAATTGGGGGTGGGGATGTGAAAATATGGGGGTATGGGGGGTGGGTGGTGTGTTGGGGGGAGGGGGTTTTTATGGATTGGAGGGTTATTGTGTATATTGGGGGGTGGGGGATGGTTGGTGGTAGGGGGATTTGGTGAGTTTAATGTGATGTGAAATGTGATGGTAGTGTTGGGAGGTGGGGTGATGAGTTGGTGGTGGTTGTGTGGTTGGGGGGGGGTATTAAAAGGGGAGGGGGGGGGTAGTGATTAGGTATTTAGTTAGGTGTTAATGGGATTTGGTGGTGGGGGAGGTTTATGATATAGGGATTGGTGTAATGGGTGGGGTGGATGGATGGGATTAGGATGGGATGGGGAGGTGTGATTAGTTGGTATGGGTGTTGTGAGGATGAGGGGATTGTGATGTATAGTGGTTTTGAGGGGGGGAAGTATTGTGTGGTGGGTGTTTTAAGTGGTTGGTATAGATTGTGGTGGGGGTAGGGTGTTTGAATTGGGGGGATGGGTGATGGTTGATAGTGGATTGGGGTGTATGGGGGGGGGGGGGTGGGGTGTTATGGAGGTTTGTGTGGGGGGAATGGTATGGGTGGTGTTAGGTTGGGGATTTTTGAGTGGGTGGGTTATTGGTGAGGTGGTAGGTGGTTATAATTAGGTGGTTGTTTGAAATTGGAGATAGGGTTATATATTTGTTGGGAGGATTTTTTATTATTGTGTTATTGATCTGAGAAGTAACACGCCCCGGACCCTTATTCCGCTGCAACCCAATTTGGGGGTGTTACTAGTTGTCTGCTGATAGTTGCTTTATTTCCAATTTGAACAAAACTGTTGAACCTACTTGTTATGATGAAGCTGTCAAAGATATTAATTGGGTTCAAGCTATGAATAATGAAATGGAAGCCCTATATTTAAATAATACTTGGAATCTCTCTGATTTGCCTATAAATAGGAAAGCTATTGGGTCTAAATGGGTTTACAAAATTAAATATAAATCTGATGGTGAAGTTGAAAGATATAAAGCCAGGGTTGTAGCCAAGGGTTTTAGGCAGAAAGAAAGGGTTGATTATGAGGAAACTTTTAGTCTTGTGGTAAAAATGAGTACCGTTAGATGTTTTATCAATATGGTTGTTCAAAAATCTTGGAATATCTTTCAAATGGATGTTAATAATGCGTTTTTATATGGGGACCTTACTGAAGATGTTTATATGATCCCTCCTCCTAGTTTTTTTGATAAAAATGAAAAAAGGGTTTGTAAACTGGTAAAGTCTTTGTATGGATTAAAACAGGCTCCAAGGCAGTGGAATAAAAAACTTGTTGAAACTTTAACTGAGGCTGATTTTTTACAAAGTAAAAATGATCACTCCTTGTTTGTAAAAAATAAAAATGGAGTATTTTTAGCTTTGTTAGTCTATGTTGATGATATTATTATTACAGGGAATAACAATGATGAAATATCCAAATTCAAAACTTTCCTAAATCTGAAGTTTAAAATAAAAGATCTAGGAGAATTAAATTTTTTCCTTGGAATTGAAGTTCTGAAAACTAAAAATGGTTTATGTCTTAACCAAAGAAAATACTGCATTGAACTGTTACATGAGTATGGCCTTTTAGCTTGTA